>JAXMNL010000130.1:126741-145212 GCA_035128595.1 Eptatretus atami | reverse complement strand
AAAAACAACAAACCAAAAAACTACATATTCGTGCAAAACTCGTTGCAATAAAAATACAAGGACTAACCAATTCTGCCAAAAACTTCGTCGGAAATTAATAACAATAAACTACACAACACACACATGCAACAACACACAGATACACACAAATACACAAACAACAACACCAAATTACAGTTACAATGCACAATAACAACACAAGATAACACACACAACACACAAAATGCACCAAACACAAAATAAACACAAATGCACAAAACCAGAATAAACAAAATAGCACGAAAAAACACAGAAACAACACCAATAGGCACCAAAACACAACACAACACTAACAAAGAACAAACTAAAACACAAATGGCAAAACAAACAAAACTCAAATAGTCAGACAACACAAAAATGAACACACAAAAACATAGAACACATACATAATACACAAATCCAGGACACAACACACAAATGAAAACAAAAACAAGGCCATGAACAAAACACACAACAACAAACAACAAAAAGACACAATAGCACATATAACACAACAATAAACAAACACATAAACACACAATCCTAAAACACACAACAGAAACGACACACAAAACACAAATACACAACACAAAATAACAAAAAGCACACAAAACACAGTACACAGGAAACAACAACACACAAATAGCACAAAACACACAATCAAAACAACAAGAAACAAAATAGCAACAAAAACACAAACAACACCAAAATGGCACACTCTACACACAATAACACAAGAATGGCACACCAAAAAACAACAAACAACATACCAAACACAACCAAACGCACAAAGTAACACACAAAGAACACAAATAACACAAAAAACACTACACACAACAGAAAAACACAGCAAGCACACAAACACAAATAATCAAAAAGCAACAGAACACGCACACAAAAGACAACGAACACACAAATAGCAACACAAATTGCACACAAAGACAAAATCACACAACCACAAAATAGCACACGACCCACCTACGAAACAATAACACAACAAATCACACCCCACACACACAAATCACCACAATACCACAAGCCCAAACACAAATAACACATTGCAAATTGCACACAAAACACAATCACAAATGCTGCAAACACACACACACAAACACAAATGACACACGATTGCACACAAAACACACAAATAGCAACACAAAACACAAGCCACAAATAGCACAAAATCTAGCACACAAACACAACAACACACAATACACGACACAAAAACCACAAGTACACACAAAAACAATCACAAAATAGCACAAGCACACTCACAAAAAAGACAAACCACACAAAACACAAAAAGCAGAACCATAACAACTAGTGCAGAACACAAATGCACCAAAACAAACAACACTACAAATGGTACACAAAATCAAAGCAAAAACAACACAAATAACAAAAGCACACAAAACAAAAACACCAAATAGCACACAAAACACAAACAAACACACAAAAGCAACAACACCAATAACACAAATAGCACACACACAAAGATTAACCAACAATCAACCAAACACACAAATAACACACAACACAATCAGTACACACAAAACACAAATAATCAGCAAACGCACACAAAACACAAACAACCACAAAAGACACACTAAACACAACAGACAAATGAACCACAAAAAAACACACAAACAGCACACAAAAAACACAAATAGACACACAACGAACACACAAAACACAACACACAATCACACAAAATTGCAAACACAACACAAATAACCCACACAATAGCACAGAACAACAAATAACAACAAAAAGCACAACACAAACAACAAATAGCACACATTACACAAAAACCATGAACAAGTGTTTGTTTTGTTTCGCAACATCTACAACAGGAACACTCACCTATCCGAAACTGGCAATTAACAACTGGAAATCAGCAGCCAGCATTTGAAAGTCGCGAAAAGCTACCCGCTATTTAACAACGGCAAGCAGCATTGGTAAGCAGCAATTTCGAGCAATAAGCGCCAAGGGAAAAAAGCAAGGTTAAGCAAGAGCTGCAACCGGTAAGTTCATTCAGGCCCCACCCACGGAATGGAAGCAGTGGGGAGTAAAACGGAACCAAACAACATCAGCAATTGACAATTCAGCAACAAAAAGGAAGGAAGCAACGAGGCAGGAAGCAGCAATCGGGAAAGGAACACACAAAATGCCACACAACACAAAAAATAGCACACAAGTAGCACACAACACAAGAATAACACACCAAATAAGCACACCAAACACAAACAACACACAATTTGCACACGACACACAAATAACACACAAATAGCACACAGCACACCTCAACACACAAAATAAGCACACAAAACATCAAAATCAGCAGAGGAACACAAATAACACGAAGAAAATAGCACACAAAACACAAATAACAACAAGTTTGCATCACAAACACACAAACAGGCACCACAACACACAAACAACACACAAATTGTCACGACACACAAATAAAACACACAAGAGCACACAAAACAAACAAAATAACACAACAAATAGCACACAAAACATTAAATAAAACACAATATAGCACACAAAAACAACAACAACACACAAAACAGCACACAAAAACACAAACCACAAACAACACACAAATAGCACACGACACAAATAAAAAACACAAAACCACAACTAACACACAAATAGCACACAAAAACACACAATAAAAAACACCACCAAAACACAAATAATACACAAATAGCACACAAAAACAAAAACAACTCACAAAATAGCACATGACACACAAATAGCACGCAACACACAAACAACACAAAAAGAGCACACAAAACACAAATTAAACACACAGATAGCAGCCAAAACCACCACAAAAACACACAAAACCACAAAATATCACACAAATAGCACACAAAACACAAACAAACACCAAAAATGGCACACAAACACGACAAACCCAAGAACAAACAAAAATGACTTCCGTTCCGGTTTGGAACATTCAACAGATTCTCCTTCAGGGCTCTCTGGCTGACATCTCAAAGTTAAGTTTTCCGGTTCGTTATTCTGTTTCCCGTTTTTACTGTTTTATTCTCTCACTTTCATGTCTTACTGTGTGTTCCTTAGTTCGGTTTTGTTTCAAAAAATCGTTGCTATTTATGAGATTTGTGCGGACTTGGTTATATCCAGATGCCTTGAGGCCTACCCTTGAGGCTTCAGGCCTACGTTACAATCGTGTTTGTTTTTTGTCCCCATTACTCATTTCTATCTTCCCCCTTTCTTAACGTCCCAATCCCCTCCAATTAATTCACTCTATTTTATCTTAAATCAAAAACAAAAACAAACTAAAAAAAAAACGCAATCTTTCTCTTCTCACTCATTGACTTCTCGCTTCTTCTTTCTTCTTCTTCTAATTCTTCTTCATCTATTCTCTTTCTTCTTCTTCTTCTTCTTCTTCTTCTCCTCTTCTCTTCTCCTCATTTTTTCTTACAACACTTCCATGGACCTAATCTGTGAAAACTCCTCGAACATTAATAAATAATAATAAAAAAACGATCTTCTTTATCAGCTTGCATCGTCCTCTTTCACACGGTGGTACTCTTTACTGTTGTTGTGGATTTTTTTAACCATCTTGTTGTGATCGTTGAGGATTTCTTACCTGGCTGATTGTGGAATCCTATTTGACTTTCAGGGCAGAGTTACGTGTCCGATTGGTTATAAAATCCTGCATAAAACCATCACACTGATAAAAACCGATGTCCACACAAGTCCTTCCTGTGAAACAATTTATTGTCAATAGCCACCATTACACTTTTCACCCTCATACAATGAACAGAATCCCCATTATGCAATATTTTTTTGGTTCTATTTCATTTATTCTTACTTTAGTTAACAGTTAGACCAACCCGAGTCAATTCACTTCCACATTACATCAGAGAGTTTTATTCAACTTGCGTTACTTGGTCAGTTCCCAAGGAGCACAAGGCCACTGAGATTCTAAATACTTCCTCAGGTACTGGCACGTTTGAACAACAATTTACATATCAAGGCAGTTTATACTTTCATGAGAGATGGGGGGGCTAATCAACCAGACTGCAGAGTTTTCATTAGACGAAGAAGCCACTTCGTCATTTCGAGGCAAAGGTTCGCTATCAGCTCAGTCACTTCGCTCCAGCCAAGACATTTATCATCATTTAGAAAAGTCTCTTGGCCGAAAGGAACAAACCAATTCAACTTTGTAGCATAAAAGTTACAATTCCTTTAAAAACTCCATTGTTACATTTAGAATACATTAATATAAATTTTTCCCCACACTCCTCCGTTTTTTTTTTTTTAAGGAAAATTGAATATTTTTCTTACACATGATTACCATGCTCCCGTTCCTGAAGGATAAAAAATTTCATACTCAAGTTCAATCAACAATGGAGCGTGCTCCTATCAAGAAAATGAGTGATTTCCATTTTTTAATTTATAGCCTGTTCATCAGCATGTGTCACACATTGAAAATGCTAACCCGGATGTCAGAAGGATAAACAGGTTCCAGGTGTGGATAGAGCACACCAACGGGAACACAATTCGAAGCACTTCCTTGAGCGGAGGAGAAGGTAATGTGGGCAACTACAAGCTTGGGCGAACACTGGTTTGAAGGAGTGCAGTGTGGAACTCCAGGCCTGCGTACATTGAGCAACCACAGCAAGTTCATGTTAATTTGCAGAAGCAGCAATCGAGAGTGTTGGCTTAGAACATTCCTTTCGGCAGGCCCAACCAACACAACGGCCGACGTTAAGACTTTGCTCACTTCTCCTCAATGCGGTTTTTCTTCGTTTTCCCACCATTGCACCATCTTACCTCCTCAGAAGGGCATGATCCACGTGTTGAAATGCTCAATCACCCAAATTGGGTTCTACCATTTGTCCAATCATTCGGTTTGAAAGTTATTTCCAAAAGCTTCACGAGGACGAAAAATCTACATTGCGCTTCAAAGACTGCTTTCAAACACTCCCAAACAAAGAAAAGCATCAATTAAAACACCAATCTAATAACTATGGCACAGTATTTCAAAAGGACTTAACCAAAGTTTCTTATAGAAGCATTAACTTGCATTAATGTTCATATCAAATTTAATCCTTTTCCTGTTATTTCCCAAAACAACATGCAAAATATACAAAATCCCAGTTGTACGTATATACTAACATCCTCTCATTTGCTATTTCCATGTAAAAGCAAAAACAGTTCTATTTCAGGGTTTTAAATTGCAATAATAATATTTCACAAAATTATTCCATTAATCTATCGCAAAATATGAAAGTAATCTATTTTCTTCAAGAAACCGAATCCATCGATTTTGCAACAGTTACCATTTAACATTCAAATTGCGTAAAACAATTTACAATTTCATTTTCACCAAATAGTTCCAGAGCAACTTGCATTTTTTTTTTAATTCTATGATTAATTCTCAGTAACTTTTCCTTATCCTCAATAACAGCATTTGACAGAGGTTTTTCATGAGCTTAGTCTGAAGTAACAACACAGTTACCGCACAACCCCCAATTTTGAGAGTTCACTCCGCTCGGCCTTTCCTGACATCCGAACTTGCCGATCTGCAGAGCGGTCCTTGGCTGCAGCGTTTAAATATCTTTCAAAAATCAATGTTTAACAATCTCTCTTAAACACCCACTCTGAATTCCATCGACATTTTAAATCATCTGGACATTGTCCATCTGTCCACTTCTCTGCTCACCAAAACAGCAGAACATGCTGGCATTTTTTCCAAACCACATACACAAAACCATCTATTCACTTCTCTGGACCTTCTCAATTACGAATTCCATTTTCTTTATCAAAAACAAATAAATCTGTTTAAACAATTATTACAAAAAATTGTCAATCACTTTGTCAAATCTGTCATTCGAGGCGAATATCATTTAAATGCAGCTCAAAACACTCTGTCTACACTGTAAAGCTTACACCCTCCCAAATTTTATCCCAGTCTTGGCGAAAGCATTCTTAAACTTCAGACTATAAACATCCAATCTCTCTTTAAACAACTTTTGGTCAAAACAATGAAAATATTTCTTTTTAAAATCCATAAATTCAAAAATTAAAATCTTCAGTGCTATTCCAATTAAATCATGAATTTACCTTGACCTGAATCGAGTCAAAGGCGTTTACCACTGGTTGTTTGCCATTGCCTTCCCAGCAACAAGTTCAGGCAACCTTCAACATTCGCAGACGAATAAAAACAATATGCCTATTTCAACGTTCATCGGATAGGCATCATCAATATCTGTGGAATCCCCACGTGCTAAACACATCAAATCAATGTTAAATCATTCCAAATCACTGTATCCATTTAAATCACATCTTTTATTATATGAACAAAATATAAATGCACCCAAACCTAAATTCTAAGTCAAGATTGCCTTATGGGAAAAGGTTCAAACCGATGATATGTTCTGAGGCAATGGTTCCTTTTGTTTTTTTTGGTTGTTTTGGTGGGTTTTTTTTGTTTTTTGTGGTTTTTTTTTGTTTTTTTTTTTTTATTGTGTGGGGTTTGTTTTTTTTTTGTTTTTTTTTTTGTTTTTTTTTGTTTTTTTTGTGTTTTTGGGTTTGAGTTTTTTTTTGTTTTATTTTATTTTGTGGTGTTTTTTTTGTCTTGTTGTTTGTGTTTTGTTATTGTTTCGTTGTGTTTTTTTTTTTTGGTTTTTTGTCATTTTTTTTTTTGTGTTTGGTGGTTTTTTTTTTTGTGTCGGTGTTTTGTTTTTTTTTGTTTTTCGTTTTGGTGTTTTGTTTGCTTTTTTTTGTTGGTGTTGTTTTTTTTGTTTTGTGGTTTTGTGTTTTTTTTGTTGTGGTTTCTTTTTTCTTTTTTTTTTTGTTTTTTTTTTTTTTTTTGTTGGTTGGTTGTTATTCTGTTTTTTTTTTTTTTTTTTGGTTGGTTTTTTTGGTTTTTCTTTGGTTTTGGTGTTGTTGTTTTTGTTTTGGTTTTGTTTTGTTTTTTTTTGGTTCTGTGGTGTTTTGTTTTTTTGTTTGTTTGTTTTGTGTTTTTTTTTGTTTTTTTTGTGTTTTTTGTGTTTTTTTTCTTGGTTTTTTTTTTGTTGGTTGTTTTTTTGGGTTTTTGTTTTTATTTTTTTGGGGTTTTTTTTTTGTTTGGGTTGTTGTTTTTGTTGGGTTCGTTTTTGTTTTTTGTTGTTTTTTGTTTTTTTTTTTTATTTTTTGTGTTTTCGGTTTTTTTTTTTTGTGTTTTTGGGTGGTTGTTTTTTTTTTGTTTGTTGTTTTATTTTTTTGTTTTTTGTTTTTCTTTGTGTTTTTTTTTTTGTTGGTGTGTGTTTTTTTGGTGTTTTGTTTTTTTTTGTTTTTTTTTTTTTTTGGGTGTTTTTTTTTTGTGTTTTTTTTGTTTTTTTCTTTTTTTTTTTTTGTGGATTTTTTTTTTTGTTTTTTTTTTTTTTGTTGGGTTTTTTTTTTTTTTTTTTTATTTTTAGTTTTTTTTCATTGTGTTGTTGTTTTCGTTTTTTTTTTTTTTTTTTTTTGTTTTGTTTTTTTTTTTGGTTTTGGGTTTTGTTTGTTTGTTTGGTTGTTTTTTTTTGTGTGTTTTGTTTTTTTTTTTTTTTTTTTTTTGTTTTTTTTGTTTTGTTTTTGTTTTTTTTTTATTGTTTCTTTCTTTTTTTTTGGTGGTTTGTTTTTTTGTGTTTGGTTTTTTTTTTCTCAAGACGATTGTTCCCATTGAAATTGACCACGTCTGAGTTGTGGACTCACACGTTGGTTAATCCTTCCCATGAGCACCATGGGCTACAGAGTGATGGTAGTGACGTGACCAGGGACCACAAAACACTCCCTATAGCTTGCCTATAAAAGGCCTCCCCAAAGATGTGGACTGGTGCAAATGTCAACATGCCACAGATTCACAAATCTTGAGGGAGCCGCCATTGCATGCTGAAATGCTGGGAGTCAGTACGGGCCGTTGCAGGCACAACTTCAATGTCACCACTCCACCATTAGCCGCCTGAGAAACGCGCCTCAGAGAGTGGCAAGCACCGTGAAACCGTCCCACATGCCCGGCGACCACGTGTGCACGACGGCCAACGGTGACACACCCGCTTACTGGAACTTTAACTCTGACAAGTGAAAACACCTCGGTTTGTCGTCGGCTGTTGTAGCGCAAGACTGTTCGCCAGAAGTTCTCAAGAAAACTCTTTGAAATTCTAATGCTTCAATGTCATGGATTCTATAACCAATTGTGAGAAGATTTAGTATTAATGAGTTTGAGTAAAATAGTAACCACGGCTTGGTGCGTTTATTATTTTTGCGCTTTGGTGCGTTTATATTTTTGTTTCAGTATACAATGGTTAACAACTCAATCAAATCTCGAAAACATTTGACACGTCCTTCAGAGCTTGACCAGCACTCCAACCGTGCTGGTTGTGTAATTACAAATTCATCACAATGCCAGCGAGAGCTCAACTCCCAAAGACTTCACTAAAGTAAAAGGATATCCCACATTCACAATTGTTTATTCATTATATCTCAAAGAATCCTTATGGTTTTTAGATAAAAAACTTCAACACTTTTTTCCCTAATGGACTTGCACTTAAAAATATTCAGTAGAGAGGTGCCCACAAACACCAAGTAACAAGGAACAGAAGTGTTCGCTTTTTCCACTTTCTCTCCCCTTTTTTTTTTTTCCTTTCCCTTTTTTCCCCCTCTCCCTCTTCCTCTTTTCTTTGTTCTCTTTCTCTCCCTTCTTCTTCCGTTTTTCTCTTTTTCTTCTTTTTTTTCTTCCTTTTTTTCTTTTTCCTTTTTGTTTCTTTTTCCTTTTACCCTTTTTTTTTTTTCTTTTCTCCCTTTTTTTTTCTCCTTTTCCCTTTCTTTTTCTTTCCTTTTTTCCTATTTTCCTTCTTTTCTTTTTTCTCTTTTATTTTATTCTCTCTTCTCCTCTCCCCTTCTCTTTCTTTTTTTTTTGTCCCCTCCATTTCTCCTTCTTCCGCCATTTTTTTTTTTCTTTCCTCCCTTTTTTTCTTCCCATTTTGTTCCTTTACCTCTCCCTTCGATCTTATTATTTCTTTTTTATTCTCTTTGATCTTTTTTTCTATCCCCTCTCTCCTTTTTTTTCCTGTTTCCCTTTCCTTATCTCTCTCCACTTTCCTTTTTTTTCTTTTTTTTTCTTCCCGACTCCTTTTGCCTTTTCCAAATTCCGGGGGAAGGAAAAAAGAAAAAACTCTGACAGGCAAAACCCACAGTTTAGCATTACTCTGTCTGCTTCAACCACACACCACTCACGGAGCATTGCACTCATTCGACTCGCGTGTTGTCACGTACAATACCAATTCAATTTCTATACACTTTAAAGTCATTGCCAAACGGATGCACCACTTTGACCACAATAACCGGCCATCCTCTTGAATCTGATATGAATCGAATTCACACTTAAGCTAGAGACTCAAACACAGACTCAGTGTAAAGACATGCCACCCCACAAATCGAGTGAGGGGGTCCACACGTGCAGTTGCGAACCTTCGCGTGAAGAAACCCAGCAATGCAAGAGTTGCCATAACATGCGCATTTTCAAACAGACCCACAGCCTCAAACTCAGCGACGCCTAATGCGTCCTCAGACTGTCGTTTGCCCCGAGGTGGTTTTAATATTTAATTTTTTAGATGAATGTCCATCTCTTTCACGCTTTATTTGTTGCATCATTATTATTTCTCAACAGCGATCGAGTGATGCAATCCTCCAGCAGGTCTTTCATTTTCCCAGCGAGTCACATCCGCTTCCAAATTTCAGAACCCCCATTTAATTGAACATTTCATATCTCACACACACCTAGGGAACCCTCTCGCTTCGCATTATCAGCACCAACTACGAACATCAGGCTGTTTTATTTCGAGCTTCTGCCTGAATTTCTTCCTAGTGGTGTTAAAGATATTTTGTAGATTTCCACCGGCCGGCGTGCGAACACACGTTAACCAATAGCGTCGCCTCGCCCAGCCAACGGACATCCAGTCGCGGCTTTCGGATTCAACGCCGGAAAACCATCCACGGATGTTGTTCTAACCACACCACAACCTGTCCGCACTCTTACCCGCGCTAACAGGTTCTGATCGCCAAATCTTCGAAATTACCTAATTATTCGCGCGCGTAGGTTACGCGAGAAGATTGTACTTCACACGGGCGCTTGAAACAAACGCGTTTAAGGCAGCTCGCTTCCTTTTTGGGATAACCGAGCGGGAGCTGGGATATATCGCGACTCGAGTCCGTTGGAAAACAGCGAATTCACTTACGCGCCAATTGAAAACCAACTATATCCGAGTGCAAGGATGGGGCAGTTCCAATGAGGGACATGGGGACGCAACGTAATCAAGGCAGCCTCGAATGGTACATATCGCACAGGAATTTATTATAATAAAGCATGTATCAATTAAACAAAGCCAAAACACGTATGCAATTATACAGCACAAGCACGACAAAAAGGAAACTACAACCGTCGTACTTATTATGTACAGGTCACTTGCCACTTAACAGCAGTCCTACTTATTAGATTGGGCCCACGTGACACACGCACACACACACACACACACACACACACCCAAGAAATGGTGGCAGAGGCCTTTGGATAACCAGCTCCAGCTCGGAGGACAGGTGAGCTGAAAACCCAGAACCCTATCTCGAACCTCTCCACCTCATGTGTCTTCAAGTTATTCGGTCTCCGGCCCAGCGAGATGCGAGCTGGATTCCAATCGCCGAGCTGCGATCCGTTCACGGCTCCCGCGAATCCTCCGCGCTTCTCGAACACTGCTGGTGAGACGAGGCGCCGATCCTGTCCCGTCCTTCGTCGCTTCCGATGGAAACCACTCCACGAAGAGGTCGATGAGTCGCACCAAGCTGGGAACCAAAATGAGACAAAGAGCTCCACGAAACGAGAAAAGAAGAGAAGAAGAAAGTGTCACCTTCGCAGCTTGATCCGAGCAGACCGGCTCAAACTTCCTCTCAAAACAAAGCAGCTTTGAAAGCAAAAAGCTCTCCCGAGCAAACAGGAAGCAGAAGCTCACTGAACCACGACCAAAGCAAAAAGCCTTCAAAAAGCCTCCTTCCGAGCCAAGGCCTCAGCCGAAGCTCACTGACGCAGGCCGAAGCTAAAAAAAGCGTTGCCGAAGGGCCTCAACCCCTAACCAAGCCAGGCAGGACCCGAAGGTCATGCTGAAACGGCTATCTCTCTCGAAGCAAAAAAGCTTACTACTCCAACTTTCCGAAACAGAACCAAGAAAGGATCTCTCTTATCCTTTCTCCCGCCTTCTCCCCCTCCCGCCGTGACTCATGACTCATGCCTCGTGCTCAGCCCCCGCCTCAGCCACGGGTTGGGGGGAGGTTTGACATGGAGTCACGGGACGAGGCAGGGTCTTCTTGCTCTTCGCGTAGTAAAGCAGGGAGGGGATGTCTCCATTGTTCGTTCCCTAACTATTAAATCGTTTTCCCCCCGCCCCCCAAGCGCGGGGGGCATTTTAAAACGGATAATTTTGGGGGAAATATCTTTAAAACCAAATGCAGGTGAGGCTATCGGGAAACAAGCACTTATCGACATAGCTGACTAAAGGAAACTGTATGTGAGTGCAAATCGAATTCCCAAAGTTCGTACAATATCGTCAAAATCCACAGAACCGTTTCATTGCAGTGAATATTTGACTCGCACAAGTTTTCATTTTTTCACTCATCGCGCAACACATGCAAATCGCCAGCCACGCACCCACTGGTCAATCGCTCTCTCATCCTACAAAATTTACAGGTCGACTTCCCAACATTTGGGAAATCGCAGGTCAACTTTCCCTCCTGAAGTGCAATGGTAGGCCTCAGCAATGAGGATTACCGCCTTACCTAACTGATGGGTATCTCTCCAATCAGGTAAGTATCAATGCAAACATATATCTCACGGTCCTATTGCGGTCTGTGGCATGTCACTTTGTCGTGCTCTTTCCTTCTGACTCCTCTTAACAATGAACTGTTCTTTGTTGAAAATGCGTTACCTGCTGAGAGCGCTCTCCCTACCTTCGCTCAAGCACTTGTCGTTCCTCCAGGCACTGCCTCCGGCAGATTAAGCACCTCCGGTCACGAGCACCACACCAACGTCCTTCGAATCCGTCACGGCACCAACTGTTGTGGATTTTTTTAACCCACCTGTTGTGATCGTTGAAGGATTCGACCTGGCTAGATATGGAATCCTATTTGACTTCAGGCAGAGTTTAACTGTCCGATTTGGTTTATAAAATCCTGCATAAAAACCATTAACACTGATAAAAACCGATGTCCACACAAGTCCTTCCTTGTGAAACAATTTATTTTCTTGATATCCACCATTACACTTTTCACCCTCATACAATGAACTAAGAATCCCATTGATTGCATATTTTTTGTTCTATTCATTTATTCTTCTTTAGTTAACAGTTAGACCAACCCGATTCATTCACTTCCACATTACATCAGAGAGTTTTTATTCTAAATTGGTACTTGGTCAGTTCCAAGGAGCACAAGCCACTGAGATTATAATGCTTCCTCAGGTACTTGCACTGAAACAATTTTACACGTCAAAGCATTTTATACTTTCATGAGAGAGTGGTGGGCTATCAACCCAGACTGCAGACGTTGCCTTGAGCGAGAAGCCACTTCGTAATTTCGAGGCAAAGGTTCGCTTATCAGCTTCAGGTCACCCACTCCAGACCAAGACATTTATCATCATTTAGGGGAAAAAGTCCTTGGCCAGAAAGGACAGCCAATTCAACTTGTAGCATAAAAGTTACATTTCTAAAACTCCATTGTTACAATTTAGAATACATTAATATAAATTTTTCCCCCACACTGTATCATAATGCAATACTCTTCTACTATTTAAACAGATTGCTCTCAATTCGACCTTTCCTTCATACCTTGCCTAAAAAATCCAACTGTTACAGAGTTTCTTCTCTCCATTCTCGGATTTGCCTTTATTGCATCCATCAAGAATTGTTGTTAAATCGCATCTCTTCCTAAAACTTTAGAAGAAAACCCCAGTTTGCTATGAATGTTCGCTTTCCATCAACCATTCTTTTTTCCAACTTCAGTGCCAACTCACCCTCTCACCCCTCACTCTCCAAGCAACCATCCCATCTTCTCCCTCCAAGCCTCTTCTCACCTCTCTCAAAAACTCCCCCCTCACCTTTCTCCCTTCATTCATCCCCTCACTCATCCTTCACAACAGTTGCCCCCCCCTCTCTCCACAAAACTGCCTCCTTCCACTGCCCTCTCACCTCCTTCTCTTCACTCCACCTCCTCAAATCCTTCAACTGCTTCTTCCCCCTCTCTTTTCCCCATCTCCCCAGTACCACAGAGCCTTTCTCCTCTCATCCGGCCCCTCCACGAGCTATTCTGCAATCCCCACACTCTTTCAACAACCCTCCTTACCTACCCCCTGTCCCTTGTTCCTTACCTCCTCCCCCACACCCCTGCACCCAATCCTCCTCCCTCCCTCTTCATGAAAGTGTGGACCTCAAATATCAGGCCTTCAAACTTCCCCGACAATATTGCTGCTCTTTCCTCCGCTCCAATCGGTTCGTCTGACCACGTCCTGTGTCAAAGTGGACAATCTCCTGGTATATCAGAGAACCACCTCACCGCCGTCGAGTCTGGCATTTCACTCAAGTCAAATGGCAGGGTCTCCAAGGCAGCCCTCAAACTTATAGACTGGTCACCTATCACTACTTTCTCCAACATCAACTCATCCTGGGAATTCTTTCAAAGAAGTTGGTCTCCCTCATGCACAGATTTATTTCCCTCTCGTTCTTCAGGTGTCCTACCCTTCTTCCCACCCTGGTTCACTGAATTGTGTGAGGGCCAGTTTCCTGAAACAACTTGCCTTGCCTCATGGAAAGCAAACCAAACTGAGGCAATCTCAGTTCCTTCCATAAAGCTCGGAACAAGTGTGTATTACCCTTAGGAGAGCCAGAAACAACATCTTTCTCATCTCAAGTCTGAACTCTCAAAACCTCTTCTCCCTCGTCAAAATCCTGGTGGCATCTAATCAAATCTGTTCTGGTGATGTTCCCCCTCCATCCCCTCCCTACCTCAAAAGGCCGCACTGCTGATACCGCACGTGAAAAGTGAATGCCTAACTCGGTGTTTGCAGCAAATCTTGTGTCCAAAACCCATCACTTTCTCTACCCACCTTACCAGTCACACCCAACTGCCCTGGACTCTGTGTCCTTTTCTCCTGACAAGTGGAGAGTTGCTGTCAAACCTCGACTCAGATTCTGCAAACAGCGTCAGAAGGCATCAGCCCATGTTCCTCAAAGCCTGCTCTTCTGCTTTTGCTCACCCTCTCTCTTTCTATTCACCCTCTCATTGCTCAAGGCATGTCTGCCATCTGCTTGGAAATCAGCAAACATCACTGCCCTGAAAAAAAAGGTGCAAAAACAGATCCCTGCAACTACAGACCAATCAGGCCTTCTCCCAATACATCAGCAAGGTTATGAATCCATCATCGCCTCAGACATCAAATCCATCTCTTCTCCAATGGCTTATTTCTGATCATCCAATTTGGTTTCAGACCAGGTCACTCTACCTGGATATGCTGCTTCTTGCTCTCCCAACAATGGATGGAAGTCCTCAATGCCAGACAGGAAATCCGAGCCATATCCCTGGAACATATCACGTGCTTTTGACACAGTCTGGCACCCGCCATGCTCACCAAACTCTCTTCCTATGGTATCCAAGGCCATTCCACTCATGGCTCGCGACTTCTCTCCTGTCGCAGTCACGCCTGTGCCCTAAATGGAGTTCTTTCATCCCCTCTTCCTGTCCAGGCTGGAGTTTCTTCAAAGAATAGCGTTCTGGCCCTTTCTTTTTCTGGTTTTCATCAATGATCTCTCCACCCTCTGGAAACCTCTATCTTGTTTGCTGATGACTCCACCCTCTGCCGTACCATCAGTCATCCCTCGAGACGGAAGCAGCAGCTTCTCGCTCACTGCAGATCTGGATAAAATCACAAAACTGGTCCAACATGTGGAACATTCTTTCAATCCGGACAAATCTCACACTGCTTCACTATGTCTCATTCGAAAGGACCATTTAGAACCCCCCCCATCCACTTTCTCACACATCCTCTGTAAGAAGTCCTTTCTTTCATGCTTCTGGGTCTCACTATCTGCCATGACCTTCCCTGGGAAAGCCACATTTCAAACCTCGCCTCCCAAGCCAGTCGCCGACTGGGAATCTCCATCGGGCAAAGCTTTCCTCGGCCCACACGAGGTCCTGACCACTTAACAAAGCTTTTGTCCGCCAGCCTGATGAGTACTGCCTCCCCTATGGCTGGTGCTCCTGCCTCCCACTTTCTCTGCTTCATGCTGTAGAAACCAAGGCATTTCGATCGTTGGCATCTCCCGCAATGAGGCTGAGTCTTGGTCCTCTCACTCATTCACGCAGGTTGGTTGGTGACTTTTGTCTTTCTACCGTTTCCCCCAGCTCTCTCTGCGATTTGTCCCCACACATGTCCACAGGGCGCTCAAGTCCGCCAACAACCCCCTTCTGGTAAAATACCAAAATCACGAATCACTGCTCACCTTCACTCTTTCATTCCTCTTTTGTCCGCCTTTGGAATTAAACTCCCCTCCTATATCATTCCCATTCTTCCCTCCAGGCCTTCAAAACAGCTGTTCACCACCACCTTTATCATCCCCATCCAAATCCTCGTCTTTCTACCCCCGATAATCCACCAAGCCCACGTCTCAAATTCCCTGCTTTCCTTCCTGAAGGTCCCTGTAATGTCCATCTTCTATCCCCATGTTCCCGTCCTCCCTCTCCCTTCCACAATCCTAATGTCTCTGTTCTACACTGTTTCATCCTTCCACCAAACCCTCCCCTCTGTCTCATGTCCCCAGATGTGCTTGTGTGTAGCTCTCACACGAGCCTCGACAAGGTATCAGAAAAAAAACACCAACACAACAAAACAACACAAAATTGCACACTACACACCAAAAACACAAAGTAGCAACCAAACAGACAACACAAAATACAACAACACACAAATAACACAAAACAAATGCACAACACACACAAACCAAACACAAAATAGCACACAACACACAAAGCAACAACACAATACACACAAATAGCACACAAAACAACAAACAACACACAGATAGAAACAAAACACAAAACAACACACAAATAGCACACAAAACACAAACCACACAACAACACAAGAATAGCACCAAAACACACAAATTACACACAAATGGCACAAAAAACACCAACAACACACAAATGGCACACTGCACACAATAACACACAAATGGCACAAAAACACAAACAACACAAAAATAGCACACAACACACAATTAACACACGACACACAAATAGCACGCAAATTGCACACAATACACAAAAAACACACAAATTGGTCACTTTACACAAATAACACACAAGCAGCACACGAAACAAAATAACACACAGATAGCACACAAAACACAAATGACACACAGAACACACAAATTACACACAAATGGCACATAAAACACAAATAACACACACATAGCACACAAAACACAAATAACACACAAATAACACACAAATGGCACATAAAACACAAATAACACACACATAGCACGAAAAACACAAATAACACACAAATGGCACACAAAAAACAAACAACACAAAAATAGCACAAAGACACAAATAACACACAAATAGGACACAAGACACAAACAACACTCAAATAGCACACAACACACAAACAATGCACAAATAGCACACAACACACAAATAACACATAAATAGCACACAAAATACAAATAATACACAAATAGCACACAAAGGACAAACAACACACAAATAGCACACAAAACACAAAAAAACACACAAATGGCACATGACACACAAATAAAACACAAGCAACACACAAAACACAACTAACACACAAATAGCACACATCACACCAATAACACACAAAACACAAATAATACACAAATAACACACAAATCACTAACAACACACAACTAGCACACGACACACAAGTAACACAAATAGCACGCAACACACAAACAACACAAAAAGAGCACACAAAACACAAATAACACAGATAGAACACAAACAACACACAAATAGCACAAAACACACCAATAACACCAAAAAAAGAAAACACAAATAGCACATAAAACACAAACAACACAAAAATGGCACACTACACACAAATAAAACACAAATGGCACACAAGACACAAACAACACAAAAATACCACACAACACAAAAAACGCACAAATAGCACACAAAACACAAATAACACAAAAATAGCACACAACACAAAAAAACGCACAAATAGCACACAAAACACAAATAACACACAAATCGCACACAGAACACAAACAACACACAAATAGCACACAAAACACAAATGACACAAATGCACACAACACACAAATAGCACACAAAACACGAACAACACACAAATTGCACACCACACACAAATAACACACAAGTTGCACACCAAACACAAATAACACACAAATAGCACACAAAACACAAATAATGCTCAAATCGCACCCAAAACACAAATGACACACAATTAGCACACAACACACAAATAGCACACAAAACACAAATGACACACAAATAGCACACAACACACAAATAGCACACAAAACACAAACAACACAAATTGCACACGACACACAAATAACACACAAGTAGCACACAAAATACAAATAACACAAAAACAGCACACAGCACACCTCAACACAGAAATAGCACACAAAACACAAACAAAACACAAGTAGCAGATGACACACAAACAAAACACAAATAGCAGATGACACACAAATAACAAACAAATAGCGCACGAAACACAAATTGCACACAATACACAAACAACACACAAATCGGTCACGACACACAAATAACACACAAGTAGCAGTCAAAACACAAATAACACAGAAATAGCACACAAAACATAAATAACACACAAATAGCACACAAAACACAAACAACACACAAACAGCACACAAAACACAAACCCAAAATAACACACAAATAGCACACGACACACAAATAAAACACAAAACACAACCAACACACAAATTGCACACAACACACCAATAACCCACAAAACACAAATAATACACAAATCGCACACAAAACACAAACAATTCACAAATAGCACACTACACACAAATAACACAAATAGCACGCAACACAAAAACAACACAAAAAGAGCACACAACACAAAAATAACACAAATAGCACACTACACGAAATAACACACAAATAGCACCCAACACACAAACAACACAAAAACAACACACAAAACAAAAATAACACACAGATAGCACAGAACACACAAATAACACACAAATGGCACAAAAACACAAACAACACAAAAATAGCACACAACACAAAAATAACACACAGTGCCTATTTTTCCTTTTATTTCCACCGGAAGTGATTTTTTCCTCTTTTTTGTTGACCAGAAGTAATTAT
>JAXMNL010000130.1:96960-112123 GCA_035128595.1 Eptatretus atami | reverse complement strand
TGATTTTTCCTATTTTGTTGACTAGAAGTGATTATTTTTCACTTTTTTCACCGCAAGTGATTTAAAAACTTTTTCGGGAAATGGTTTTTTACTATTTTTGTTGACCAGAAGTGCCTATTTTTCCTTTTCTTTCCACCGGAAGTGATTTTTTCCTCTTTGTCCTTGATCAGAAGTAATTATATTTCATTTTTTTTAAACCTGAATTGATTTTAAAACTTTTTCTGGAAGTTATTTTTTCCTATTTTTGTTGACCAGAACAATTCCGTGGAAAGCAAAAGGAAAAATTCACTTCTGGTCAACAAAAATAGGAAAAAAATAACTTCGAAAAAGTTTTAAAAATCAATCAGGTTTAAAAAATGAAATATAATTACTCTGATCAAGGACAAAGAGGAAAAAATCACTTCCGGTGGAAAGAAAAGGAAAATAGGCACTTCTGGTCAACAAAAATAGTAAAAAACCATTCCCGAAAAAGTTTTTAAATCACTTGCGGTGAAAAAAGTGAAAAAATAATCACTTCTAGTCAACAAAATAGGAAAAATCACTTCCAGAAAAGATTCAAAATCAATTCCAGTGAAAAAAACTGAAAAATAATCACTTACAGTCAACAAAAATTAAGAAAAATCACTTCAGAAAAAGTTTTAAAATCAATTTCGGTGAAAAAAAAGAGTGAAAATAATCACTTCTTGGTCCAACAAAATAGGAAAAACTAGAGGGGGAGCACTCGGTAGAGTGCAAACCTACGCCCGTCAATACTGGTGGGTCACTTAAGTGAACCCTGAATATCCTATTCATTGGAGGTCAAACGGATCAGGACTCTACTGAACCACGATTGAATAAACTAAAACTAGAATCGATGCGCATGTAGGAATGCCCAAAAAATCGAAATTTTTTTGAAAAAAGTTGCAAATCTCTAATTTTTTTTTTCTCTAACAAATTTTTTTGTTGTTGTTGAAAATCACCTTAAAACATGTAGAAATGCAAAACAAAAATTCAAATATTTTTCAAAATGGCGCCATAGCGGCCATATTGGACTTTGGACCAAGTCCAAAATCTAGTGGCATGATCGTTGGACCATACCTTAATTCTCCACCGTTTTCAGTCGTCAGGAATTTTCCGTAATACTGTTCACAAACAAAACAAACAAACAAACAGACAGGGGTGAAAACAGTAACCTCCGTCCATCTTCGATGGCGAGGCTTAATAACATCCAGAAAGTTTTATAAATTCCAGTGAAAAAAATGAAGTTACTTCTGGTCAACAAAAAAGGAGGAAAATATGACTTCCGGTGGAAGGCAAAAGGAAAGATTCACTTCTGGTCAACAAAATAGGAAAAAATCACTTCCAGAAAAAGTTTTTAAAAAATCACTTCTGTGAAAAAAAGGAAAATAATCACTTTGGTCAACAAAAAGGAAAAAAAAATACTTCCAGAAAAAGTTTTAAAATCAATTCAGGTTAAAAAATGAAAAATAATTACTTCCTGGTCAACAAAAAAAGAGAAAAAAACACTTCGGTGGAAGAAAGGAAAATAATCACTTCTAGTCACAAAAATAGGAAAAAATCACTTCCAGAAAAAGATTCAAAATCATTCCAGTGAAAAAACTGAAAATAATCACCTACAGTCAACAAAAATAGGAAAAAATCACTTCCAGAAAAAGTTTTAAAATCAATTCAGGTAAAAAAATGAAAATAATTACTTCTGTCAACAAAAAGAGAAAATATCTTCGGTGGAAAAGGAAAAATAGGCACTTCTGGTCAACAAAAATTGGAAAAAAACCATTTCCAGAAAAAGTTTTAAATCTCTTCGGTGAAAAAAGTGAAAATAATCACTTCTGTCAACAAAATAAGAAAAAAATCACTTCCAGAAAAAGTTTTAAAATCAATTCAGGATAAAAAAAAAATGAAAATATTACTTCGCAAAAAGGGTTCACTCGGTGAAAAAAGGTAAAATGCACTTCTGGTCCAACAAAATAGGAAAAATAACTTCCAGAAAAAGTTTTTAAAAATCACTTCCTGTAAAAAAAGGAAAAATAATAACTTCTGGTCATGAAAAAATAGTAAAAATCACTTCCGAAAAAGTTTAAATCAATTAGGTGAAAAAAAAGGTGAAAATAATCACTTCTGGTCACAAAAATAGGAAAAAATAACACCTAAAAGTTTTAAAATCACTTCCAGTGAAAAAAAATGAGTCACTTCTGGTCAACAAAAAGGAGAAAAATCATCCGGTGAAAGCAAAAGGAAAAATTCACTTCTGGTCAACAAAAATAGGAAAAAATACACTTCCAGAAAAAGTTTTAAAATCAAATTCAGGTTTAAAAAAATGAAATATATTACTTCTGGTCAACGACAAAGAGGAAAAAATCCTTCCGGTGAAAAAAGTGAAAAAATAATCACTTCTAGTCAACAAAATAGAAAAATCACTTCCAGAAAAAGATTCAAAATCAATTCCAGTGAAAAAAACTGAAAAATAACACTTCAGTCTTCAAAAATTGAAAAAAATCACTTCCAGAAAAAGTTTTAAAATCAATTTCGGTGAAAAAAAGACTGAAAAATAATCACTTCTGGTCAACAAAAATAGGAAAAAACTAGAGGGGGAGCACTTGGTAGGTGCAAAACCTCCGCCGTCAATACTGCCTGGTCACTTAAGTAACCTGATATCTTAATTCATTGTAGGTCAAAACGATCAGACTCTACTGAACCACGATTGAATCAACAAACTGAGATCGATGCGCATGTAGAAATGCCCAAAAATAAAATCGAAATTTTTTTGAAAAAAACGTTGCAAAATTTCTCATTTTTTTTTCTCTTAACAATTTTTTTTTGGTTGGAAATCACTTAAAAACATGTAGAAATGCAAAAACAAATTCAATAATTTTTTCAAATGGCGCCATAGCGCCATATTGGACTTTGGACCAAGTTCCAAAATCTAATGGCATGATCCTTGGACCATACGTAATCCCTCCACCAAGTTTCGTCAAAATCCGTCCAGGAGTTTTTTCCGTAATACTGTCTCACAAACAAACAAACAAACAGAAAAGGGGTGAAAACAGTAAACGCCGTCCATCTTCGATGGGGAGGTTAATAACATCCAGAAAAAGTTTACAAACTTCCAGTGAAAAAAAATGAGTACTTCTGTCAACAACAAAAAGAGGAAAAATCACTTCCGGTGGAAAGAAAAGGAAAAATTACTTCTGGCAACAAAATAGAAAAAATCACTTCAGAAAAAGGTCTAAAGTCAATTCCGTTTAAAAAACTGAAAAATAATCACTTCAAGTAAAAAAAATAGGAAAAAAATCACTTCCAGAAAAAAGTTTTAAATCAATTCCGTTAAAAAAAATGAAATATAATTACTTCTGTCACAAAAAAGCAATCACTTCGAAAAAGTTTTAAAATCACTTCGTGAAACAAGTGAAAAATAATCACTTCTGAGTCAACAAAAAAGGAAACAATCACCTAAGAAAAAGTTTTAAATCACTTTCCATGAAAAATATATGAAAAATAATCACTTCGGGTCAACAAAATAGGAAAAAATCGTTCCAAAAAAAGTTTTAAAATCAATTCCGGAGCAAAAAACTGAAAACGAATCACTTCCAGTCAACAAAAATGAGGACAAAAATAAATTCCAGAAAAAGTTTTAAAATCAATTCCGGTTAAAAAAATGAAAAATAATTACTTCTGGTCAACAAAAAAAGCAAAAAAATAAATTCCCGAAAAAGTTTAAAAAATCACTTCCGGTGAAAAAAAGTGAAAAAATAATCACTTCTAATCACAAAATAGGAAAAAATCACTTCCAGAAAAAAGCGTCAAAATTAATTCGCATGACAAAAAGTGAAAAATAACCAACCTTAACAGTCCAACAAAACTAGGTAAAATAATCACTTCCAGAAAAAGTTTTAAAATCAATTCAGGTTAAAAAAAAATGAAAAATAATTACTTCTGTCAACAAAAAAAAGAGGAAAAATCACTTCGGTGGAAAATAAAAGAGAAAATAGCACTGTGTGTTATTTTTGTGTTGTGTGCTATTTTTGTGTTGTTGTGTTTTTGTGCCATTTGTGTGTTATTTGTGTTTCTGTGCTATTGTGTGTTATTTGTGTTTTTGTGTTTGTTTGTGTTGATTGTGTGTTGGTGCTATTTGTGTGTTATTTCGTGTAGTGTGCTATTTGTGTTATTTTTGTTTGTGTGCTGCTTTTTGTGTTGTTTTTTGTGTTGCGTGCTATTTGTGTTATTTGTGTTGTAGTGTGCTGTTTGTGGTGATGTTTGTGTTTTGTGTTGCGATTTGTGTATTATTTGTGTTTTGTGGTGTTATTGGTGTGTTGTGTGGCTATTTGTGTGTTGGTTGTGTTTTGTGTTTTATTTGTGGTGTCGTGTGCTATTTGTGTTTTATTTTGGTTTGTGTTTTGTGTGCTGTTTTGTGTGTTGTTTGTGTTTGTGTGCTATTTGTGTGTTATTTATGTTTTGTTTGCTAATTTCTGTTATTTGTGTTTGTTGCTACCTTGTGTGTTATTTAAGTGTCGTGACCGATTTGTAGTGTTGTTTTGTGTATTGTGGTGCAATTTTGTTTCGTGCACTATTTGTTTGTTATTTGTGTGCATCTGCTATTTCGTGTTTTGTTTGTGTTTTGTGGTGCTATTTCTCTTGTTTTGGAGGTGGTGCTGTGTGCTATTTTTGTGTTATTTGTTTTTGTGTGCTACTTGGTGTGTTATTTGTGTGTCGTGTGCAATTTGTGTGTGTTTGTGTTTTTTGTGCTATTTGTATGTTTGTGCTACTATTTGTGTGTCATTTGTGTTTTGTGATGCTATTTGTGTGTTGTGTGCAATTTGTGTGTCATTTGTGTTTGTGTGCGATTGAGCATTATTTGTGTTTTGTGTGCTATTTGTGTGTTATTTGTGTTTGGTGTGCTACTTGTGTGTTATTTGTGTGTGGTGTGCAATTTGTTGGTGTTGTTCGGTTTTGTGTGCTATTTGTGTGTTGTGTGCATTTGTGTCATTTGTGTTTTGTGTTGCTATTTGTGTGTTGTTTGTGTTTTGTGTGCGATTTGTTGTGTTATTTGTGTTTTGTGTGCTATTTGTGCGTTTTTTTGTGTGTGTGTATTTTGTGTTATTTGTGTTTTGTGTGCTATTTGTGCGTTTTTTGTGTGTGTGTATTTTTGTGTGTTGTGTCTTGTGTGCCATTTGTGTTTTATTGTGTGTAGTGTGCCATTTTTGTGTTGTTTGTGTTTTATGTGCTATTTGTGTTTCTCTTTTTTTGGTGTTTTTGGTGTGTTTTGTCTATTTGTGTGTTGTTTGTTGTCTATCTGGTGTTATTTGTTTTTTGTGTGCTCTTTTTGTGTTGTTGTGTGTTGGTGCTATTTTGTGTTACTTGTGTGTCGTGTGCTAGTTGTGTGTTGTTAGTGATTTGTGTGATTATTTGTGTATTATTTGTGTTTTGTTGTGTTATTGGGTGATGTGTGCTATTTGTGTTGTAGTTGTGTTTTGTGTGTTGCTTGTGTTTTTATTTGTGTGTCATGTGCCATTTGTTGTGTTTTTTGTGTTTGTGTGCTATTGTGTGTTGTTGTCCTTTGGTGTGTATTTGTGTATTATTTGTATTTTGTTGCTATTAGTGTTATTGTGTGTTGTGTGCTATTTGGCAATTTGTTTGTGTGTTGTGTGCTATTTGAGTGTTGGTTTGTGTCTCTGTGTCCTATTTGTGTTTTATTTGTGTCCTTTGTGCTATTTTTGTGTTGTTGTTTTTGTGTGCCATTTTGTGGTTATTTGTGTTTTTCGTGCTATTGTGTGTTTTATTTGTCGTTTTATGGTGCCATTTGTGTGTTTATTTGTGTGTTTATTGTTTTTGTGTGCTATGTGTGTGTTATTTGTGTTTTAATTTGCCAATTTGTAGTGTAATTTGTTGTTCTGTGTGTCATTTGTGTTTTTGGTGCTATCTGTGTGGTTATTTTGTTCGTTGTGCTTGCTTGTGTGTTATTTGTGTAAAGTGCACAATTTTGTGTGTTTTTGTTATTGTGTGCAATTTGCGTGTATTCTGATGTTGTCGTGTGTTATTGGTGTGTTGTGTCTATTTTTGTGTGTTTGTGTTTTTGTGCATTTGTGTGTTAATTGTTGCAGTGTGCCATTTGTTGTTGTTTGGTTTTTGTGCCATTTGTGTTGTAATTTGTGTGTTTTGTGCTATTTGGTGTGTTGTTTGTGGTTTGTGTTTGTGTGCTATTTGTGGTGTTGTTTGTGTTTTTGTGTTCTATCTGTGTGTTTGTTTGTGTTTTGTGGTGGCTATTTGTGTGTTATTTGTGTGTTGTTGTGTGTTGTGTGCTATTTGTGTGTTGTTTGTGTGTTGTGTGCTATTTGTGTGTTTATTGTGTGTTGTGTGCTATTTTTGTGTTGTTCGTGTTTTGTGTGCTACTTGTGTGTTATTGGTGTGTAGTGTGCAATTTGTGTGTTGTTTGTGTGTTGGTGTGTTTTTTTTTTTGTATACCTGTGTCGAGGCTTCGTGTGAGAAGCTAACACACAACGCACATCATGGGGACATGAGACAAGAGGGAGGGGTTGTTGGGAAGGATGAAAACAGGTGGTAGAACAGAAGACATTAGGAGATCTTGGAAAGGGAGAGGGTGGGACGGGGAACATGGGGAATAGAAGATGGACATTACAGGGACCTTCAGGAAGGGAAAGCGAGGAATTTGAAGGACGTGGCTTTGGGTGGATTATCGGGGTAGAAAGATCGAGGATTTGATGGGATGATAAGAGGGGTGGTGAACAGCTGTTTGAAGGCCTGGAGGGAAGAATGGGAAATGATAGAGTTGAGGGAGTTTATTCAAAGGCGGGAAAAAAGCAGGAATGAAAGAGTGAAGGTGAGCAGTGATTTCGTATTTTTGGTTAGTTTTACCAGAAGGGGGTTTGTTGGCGAACCTTGAGCGCCCTGTGGACATGTGGTTGGGACAAATCCAGAGAGAGCTGGGGGGGAAACGGTAGAAGACAGAAAAGTCCACACAACCAACCTGGGTGAATGAGTGAGAGGACCAAAGACTCAGCTCATTGCGGGAGATGCCAACGATCCGAAAAATGCCTTGGTTTCTACAGCATGAAGCAGAGAAAGGTGGGAGGCAGGAGCACCAGCCCATAGGGAGGAGCAGTACTCCATCAGGCTGCGGACAAAAGCTTTGTAAGTGGTCAGGAGCTCGTGGGGCCGAGGAAGGAACTTTGCACGATGGAAGATTGCCAGTCGGGCGACTGGCTTTGGAGGCGAGGTTTGAAATGTGTGGCTTTCCGGGAAGGTCATGGCAGATTAGTTAGACCCGAAGCATGAAGAAAAGGGACTTCTTACGAGGATTGTTGAGAAAGTGGATGGGGGGGGTTCTAATGGTCCTTTCGAAGAGACATAGGAGAGTGTGAGATTTGTCAGGATTTGAAGATATGTTCCAATGTTGGACCAGTTTTGTGATTTTTATCCAGATCTGCAGTGAGCGAAGAAGCTTGCTGCTCCGTTCTCGGTCTGAGGGATGGACTGATGGTACGGAGAGGTGGAGTCATCAGCAAACAGAATATAGAGGATTTTCCAGAGGGTGGATGAGATCATTGATGAAACCAGAAAAAGAAAAGGGCCCAGAACGCTTATTCTTGAAAGAACTCAGCTACAGGAAGAGGGGATGAAAAGAACTCGATTAGGTGCCACAGGTGACTGCGACAGGAGAGGATGTCTGCGAAGCCATGAGTGGAGATGCCTTGGATACATAGAAGAAGTTTGGTGAGCGCATGGGCCGGTTGCCAGAACATGTGTCAAAAGCACGTGAATATGTCCAAGGGGATATGGCTCGGATTTCCTGTCTGGCAATTGAGGACTTCCATCCATATGTTGGAGAGCAAGAAGCAGAGCATATCCAGGGTAGAGTGACTGGTCTGAAACCAAATTGGATGATCAGAAATCAAAGCCATTGGAGAAGAGATGGATTTGGATGTCTGATGGCGATGATGGATTCCATAACCTTGCTGATGATTGGGAGAAGGCTGATTGGTCTGTAGTTGCAGGGAAATCTGTTATTGCACCTTTTTTTTTCAGGCAGTGATGTTTGCTGATTTCCAAGCAGATGGCAGATGACCTTGAGCAAATGAAGAAGGGTGATAGAACAGAGAGAGGGTGAGCAAAAGCAGAAAGAGCAGGCTTTGGAGGACACGTGGGCTGATGCCTTCTGACCTGTTGCAGAATCTGAGTCCGAGGTTTGACAACAAGCTCTCCCCTTGTCCAGGAGAAAAGGAACACAGAGTCCAGGGACAGTTGGGTGTGACTGGGTAAGGTGGGGTAGAGAAAGTGATGGGTTTTGGACACAAGATTTAGCTGCAAACACCCGGTTTTAGGCATTCAGACTTTTTCAGCGTGCGGGTATACAGCAGTGCGGCCTTTTGGAGTAAGGGAGGGGAATGGAGGGGAACATACACCAGAAAACAGATTTGATTAGATGCCACCAAGGATTTTGACGAGGGAGAGAGGTTTGAAGAGTTCAGACTTGAGATGAAAAGAATGTTGTTTTCCTGCTCTCCTAGGTAATACACACTGTTCGAGCTTTATGGAAGGAACTGGATTGCCTCAGTTGGGTTTGCTTTCCATGAGGCAAGGCAAGTTGTTTCAGACAACCTGCCTCACCACAAAGCTTCAAGTGAACCAGGGTGGGAAGAAGGGTAGACACCTGAAGACGAAGGAGGGTAATAAATCTGTGCATGAGGTAGAGACCAAACTTTCTTTGAAAGAATTCCCAGGATGAGTTGATGTTGGAGAAAGTAGTGATAGGTGACCAGTCTATAAAGTTTGAGGGCTTGCTTGGAGACCCTGCCAGTTTGACTTGAGTGAAATGCCAGACCGACGGCGGTGAGGTGGTTCTCTGATAATAGCCAGAGAGATGTCCACTTTTGACAAGGAGTGGTCAGACGAACCGTTGGAGCGAGGAAGAGCAGCAGATATTGTCGGGGAAGTTGTCAAAAATCAATCCAGAGAGAATGGAGGTAAACCATTGTTGAGATCTTGGTAGGAAGTTGACCGTTGAGTCTAGTCCCAGTGAGCGCAGAAAACCTTTTGCTGAGGTGCTATGACAGGTGATGAGAGGTACCCAACACCTAGCCAACTGCATGATGACAAATTGAAAGTCACCACATAAGAGGAAGAGAGAAGTTTTTGGATGAGAAGATAGAAGTTGGTCCATGTTTTCAGATAGTGAGGTGGAGATGGAGTCATCATTGTTTAGGTGGACGGTACAGTACACCATATAAAACATGAGGTTGGAGTGGAGGGGAAAGCCGTAGCCAGAGGTATTCCTGGGGTGGGGGGAGTGAGGGCAGTGCATGGAGAGTGAGGAATAGAGTCTTTGATGAAGAGAGCAACTCCTCCACCAGGACGGAAGTGCAGTTCTGTCATACTGGAGGAGGGAGTAACCAGGGAGAGATACTTGGGGAGTCAGACACGTCTTGGGGGAGGAAAGTTTCTGTTAGGCAGATTATGTCTGGTTTGTCAGTTGGCACCTGTATGGAAGATCTGAAAAGGTTTGAGCGAAGGGCCCTGGATATTTTGAGGTCACACTTTCATAAGAGGGAGGGAGGAGGATTTGGGTGAAGGGGTGGGGGGGGACGGGGGAGGGTAGGACAGGGACGAGGGGGTAGGTAAGGAGGGTTGTTGAAAAGAGTGTGGGGATTGCAGCATAGTCTCGTGGAGGGGGCCGGATGAGGAGGAGAAAAGGCCTCTGTGGTAAGGGGGAGAGGGGGAAAGAGAGGGGGAAGAACGGCAGTTGAGGATTTGAGGAGGTGTGGAGTGAAGAGCAGGAGGTGAGAAGGGCAGTGGAAGGAAAGCCAGCTTTTTGTTGTGGAATGAGAGTGGGGGGCAACTTTGTGAAGGAATGAGTGAGGGGAGAATGAAAGGGAGACATCATCTGTTGTATACACAAGGTGAGGGGGAGTTTTTGAAGAGAGTGAGAGGAGGCTTGGAGGGAGAAGAGTGGGATGGTTGCGTTGGAGAGTGAGGGGTGAGAGGGTGAGTTGGCACGTGAAGTTGGGAAAAAGAATGGTTGATGGAAGCGAACATTCATAGCACTTGGGGTTTCTTTAAGTTTTAAGGTCAGAGATGCGATTTAACACATATTCTTGGGAATGGATGCAATAAAGGCAATCAGAGAATGGAGAGAAGAACTCGTAACAGTTGGATTTTTGGCAAGGTATGAAGGAAAGGTCCGAATTGAGAGCAGTCTGTTTAAATAGTAGAAGAGTATTGGGCATTATGGAATACAGGTGTGGGGAAAAATTTATATTAATGTATTTCTATATTGTAACAAATGGAGTTTTGAATGTAACTTTTATGCTACAAGTTGAATTGGCTGTCCTTTCTGGCCAAGGAGAACTTTTCCTAAATGATGATAATGTCTTGGTCTGGAGTGGAGTGACCTGAGTGATTAAGCGAACCTTTGCCTCGAAATGTACGAAGTGGGCTTCTCGTCTAAGGACAACGTCCTGCAGTCTGGTTGATAGGCCCCCACCACTCTCTCATGGAAGTATAAAATGCTTGAATGTAAATTGTTTCAGTGCAAGTACCTGAGAAGCATATAATCTCAGTGGCTTGTGATCCTTGGACTGACCAAGTAAAGTTAGAATAAGAACTCTCTGTATGTAATGTGGAAGTGAATTGAATCGGGTTGGTCTAACTGTTAACTAAAGTAAGAATAAACGAATAGAACCAAAGAATATTTGCAATCAATGGGGGATTCTTAAGTTATTGTATGAGGGTGAAAAGTGTATGGTGGATAATCAGAAAATAAAATTGTTTTCACAAGGAACGGACTTGTGTGGCATCGGTTTTTATCAGTGTTAGGGTTTTTATGCAGGATTTTATAACCAAATCGGATCAAACGTTAAACTCTGCCCTGAAGTCAAAAGGATTCCATAATCAGGCCGGTCGAATCCTCAACGATCACAACAAGGGTGGGTTAAAAAAAAATCCACAACAGTTTGGTAGCCGTGACTCGATTCGAATGGACGTTGGTGTGGTGCTCGTGACCGCGGAGGTGCTTAATCTGCCGGAGGCAGTGCCTGGAGGACGACAAGTGCTTGACGAAGGTAGGGGAGAAGCGCTCTCAGCAGGTAACGCATTTCGACAGAAAGCAGTTCATTGTTAAGAGGAGTCAGAAGGAATGAGCACAGACAAAGTGACATGCCACAGACCCGCATAGGACGCGTGAGATATATGATTGCATTGATACTTACCTGATTGGGAGAGATACCCCATCAGTTAGGTAAGGCGTATTCTCATATGCTGAGGCCTACCCACTTGCACTTCAGGAGGGAAAGTTGACCCCTGCGATTTCCCAATGTGGGAAAGTCGACTGTAAATTTTGTAGGATGCAGGAAGACGATTGACGCAGCGGGTGCGTGGCTGGCGATTTGCATGTGTTGCGAGTTGAAAAAATGAACTTGTTGGCGAGTCCAATATTCCTGCAATGAAAACGTGTTCTGTTGGGGATTTGACGTATTGTTACGATTTGGATTCGATTGACTCACATACAGGTTCCTTTAAGTCAGCTATGTCGATAAGGTGCATGTTTCCCGATAGCTTCACCTTCCATGTTTAAATATTCAGAAATCGATTTAGATGCGCTGCGGTCGATTTTTAATAGTTAGGGAACGAACAATTGGAGACATCCTATCCTCTTCTGCGAAGAGCAAGAAGAACCCTCCGTCCCGTTGAATTTCATGAGTCAACAACTTCCCACCGTGGCTGAAAGCCGGGGGATGAGCAACGAGGGCATGAGTCATGAGTCACGGCGGGAAGCTGGAGGGATGGGCGGGAGAAGGATAGGAGGAGATCTTTTCTTTGTTCTTGTTCGGGGGAAGTTGGAGTACGTAAGCTTTTTTGCTTCGGAGAGTAGTAGCCGTTCAGCAGACCTTCGGGTCTGCTTGGGCTTGGGTTAGGTTGAGGCTTCGGAAGCTTTTTGCTTCGGCTGGCTCAAGTGGCTTCGGCTTGAGGCCTGGCTCGGGAGGAGGCTTTTTTGAAGGCTTTTTTTGGCTTTGGTGGTTCAGTGAGCTCTGCTTCTGGTTTGGCTCGGGAGAGCTTTTATGCTTCAAGCTGCTTTGTTTTGGAAGGAGTGAGCCGGTTGCTCGATCAACGCTGCGATGGTGACTTCTCTTCTTCTTCTTCCTCGTTTGTGGAGCTCTTTGTCTCACATTTTTGGGTTACCACCGGCTTGGTGCGACTCAATCGACCTCTTCCGTGAGCTGGTTCCCTCGGAGAAGGAAGCACAAGCATCGACGGAAGGATCGGCAGCCCTCGTCTCACCAGCACGTGTTGAAAGCGCGGAGGATTCGCGGGAGCTCGTGAGGATCGCAGCTCACGGCGATTGGATCCAGCTCGCTCTCGCTGGAGCCGGGACCCGAAATCTTGAAGACCACATGAGGTGGAGAGGTTCGAGATAGGTTCTGGTTTCAGCTCAACTGTCCTCCGAGCTGGAGCTGGTTATCAAAGGCCTCTGCCACCATTTTTTTGGGTGTGTGTGTGGTGTGTGTTGTGTGTGCAGTGTGTCCGGTGGGCCCATCTAAATAAGTAGGAACTGCTGTTAAGTCAAGTGAATGTACATAATAAGGTAGAGACGGTTGTAGTTCTTTTTCGTGCTTTGTTGCTTGGTATAAATTGATACGTGTTTGACTTGTTTAATTGGCATACTGCTTTAATTATAATAAATGTCCTTGTGCGAATGTAACTGATTCGTTGCGTCCATTCCCTCATTGAACTGCCCATCTTGCAAACTTAGTCGGAATATAGTTGGTTCTCAAATGGCCGGTAAAGTGATCGGGTCCACGGGACTGCGCGATAATCCCCGCTCGGTTATCCCAAAAGGGCGAAGCTGCCTTAAGCGGTTTGTTTTCCAAGGTCCCTGGTTGAAGTACAATCTCTCGGTAACCTACCCGCGGGCGAATAAATTAAGTAAATCGAAGATTTGGGCGATCGACCTGTAAGGCGGGTAGAGTGCGGACAAGGAGTTGTGGTGTGGTTAACAACACCATCCGTGGGATGGTTTCCGGCGTTGATCCGGAAAGCCGCGACTGGATGTCCCGTTCGGTGGGGCGAAGCGACCGCTATTGGTTAGACGTGGTCGTTCGCACGCCGGCGGGTGGAAATCTTAACAACAATATTTTAACCAATAAGGAAGAAATATCAGGCAGAGTCGAAAATAAAACAGCCCCTGGATTGTTCGTGGTTTGGTGCTCAATATAATGCGAAGGAAGCCCAGTTGTGTTTTGTGATTCAATAAAATGGGGGTCTGAATTGAAGCGATTGTGAGCTCGCTGGAAATGGAAAGACTGGTGCTGGAAAGGATGTGATACCATGATGTCTTGTTAGAAATAATAATATTGCACAAATAAGGTGAAGAGATGGACATTCATTAAAAAAATTAAAATATTAAAACCACCCTCTGGCAAGACGTCTGAGGACGCTCGTGCTGAGTTGAGCTGTGGGTCTGTTTGAATGGCTATGTTATGCACTCTTGGCTTGGTGGTTTCACGCGAAGGTCGCAAAAGCTGCACTGGTGAGACCCTCCACTCGATCTTGTGGGGTGGCATGTCCTTACAAAAAATACACACTGAGTCTGTTGTTGGAGTCTTAGCTTAAGTTGAAGATTTCGATTCTTCCAGATTCAAGAGGATGGCGCTTATTGTGTCAAGTGTGCATGGCCGTGGCAATGAAACTTTAAGATGATATAGAAATGTGATTGGTTAATTTGTCACGTGATCACAACGCGACTAGTCGATAGGATTGCAATGCTCGTTGAGTGTGTGGTGTTGAAGCCATGACAGAGTAATGCCTAAACTTGTGGTTTTGCCTGTCAGAGTTTTCATTTTTCTTCCCCCGGTGATGTGGAGCGACTTTCCTGTCCTTGTTACTTTGGTGTTTGTGGCGCACCCTCTCTACTGAATATTTTTAAATAAAAGTGAAGTCATTAGGGGAAAGTGTTGAAGTTATTCTAAAACCAAAGGATTTTGAATAATTGAAATAACAATTGTGAAATGTGGGATATATTTTCTTTTTAGTGAAGTCTTGGGAGTTGAGTCCTCGCTGGCATTGTGATGATTTTGTAATTACAACAAACGCCAGCACGTTGAGTGCTGGTCAGCTCGTGAGGGACGTGTCAGAATGTTTCGAAAGATTGAATCTTGAGTTGTAAAAAACCATTGTATACTGGATCAAAATATAAACGCACAACTAAGCGCAAAAAATATAAACGCACTCAAGCGATTGTTACTATTTTAACCTCAAACTCATTAATACTAATCTTCTCAAAAAACAATTTGGTTATAGAATCCATGACATTGGCATTAAATTTTCAAAGAGTTCCTTGAGAATTCTCTGGCGACATCTTTGCGGCCTACAACAGCCCGACGAGCAGCAACCGAGGTGTCACTGTCAGAGGTTCACTAGACAGTCAGGTAGTCCGGGTGTGTCCAGTTGGCGTCGTCACAACGTGGTCGCCGGGCATGTGGCGTTTCATCAAACCGGTGCTTTTTTCCAGTCTCCCTCCATCTTCCTCTTGAGGCGGCGTCTCTTCACCTCAGGCGGCTAATGGTGGAGTGGGTGGACAATTGAAGTTGTGGCTCAAAACGGCCCGTACAACAACTGGACGTCCCAACACACGCCACACTCAGCATCAGTCAGAATGATGAATACTGCCAAGGTGGGCGCGCTCTCTCCTCAAGATTGTGTGACATCTGTGGCATTCGTTGACAATTTGGCACCATTTTCCACATTTGGGAGGCCTTTTATAGCAAAAGGCAAGCTATAGGAGTGTTGGTGTCTGGGTCACTGCTCTCACATACGCTCACCTGCCTGACATACTCTCTGTCAATTGGACCCATGAAGGTCTCATTGGGAAGGATTACTCAAACAGGTGATGGTCATACAACATTACTCAAGAGTGGTCATTTCAATGGGCAACACTGCTTGTCTTAGAGACAAAACAAAGGAAACTCATGCTCAAAACATATTCATGGTTCTGACCAATTTTTCCCGATATGGCAATCTTGACTTAGATATTTAGGTTGGTGTTTATATTTTTTTGGTGTTCAGTATAAGAGCATTTAAGATGTGATTAAAAAAAAAAATGGATAAACTAGTGATTTGGAATGATTTTAAAAATTGATTTGAATAATGTGTTAGA
>JAXMNL010000130.1:77159-95964 GCA_035128595.1 Eptatretus atami | reverse complement strand
TCTAACACATTATTCAAATCAATTTTTAAAATCATTCCAAATCACTAGTTTATCCATTTTTTTTTTTAATCACATCTTAAATGCTCTTATACTGAACACCAAAAAAATATAAACACCAACCTAAATATCTAAGTCAAGATTGCCATATCGGGAAAAATTGGTCAGAACCATGAATATGTTTTGAGCATGAGTTTCCTTTGTTTTGTCTCTAAGACAAGCAGTGTTGCCCATTGAAATGACCACTCTTGAGTAATGTTGTATGACCATCACCTGTTTGAGTAATCCTTCCCAATGAGACCTTCATGGGTCCAATTGACAGAGAGTATGTCAGGCAGGTGAGCGTATGTGAGAGCAGTGACCCAGACACCAACACTCCTATAGCTTGCCTTTTGCTATAAAAGGCCTCCCAAATGTGGAAAATGGTGCCAAATTGTCAACGAATGCCACAGATGTCACACAATCTTGAGGAGAGAGCGCGCCCACCTTGGCAGTATTCATCATTCTGACTGATGCTGAGTGTGGCGTGTGTTGGGACGTCCAGTTGTTGTACGGGCCGTTTTGAGCCACAACTTCAATTGTCCACCCACTCCACCATTAGCCGCCTGAGGTGAAGAGACGCCGCCTCAAGAGGAAGATGGAGGGAGACTGGAAAAAAGCACCGGTTTGATGAAACGCCACATGCCCGGCGACCACGTTGTGACGACGCCAACTGGACACACCCGGACTACCTGACTGTCTAGTGAACCTCTGACAGTGACACCTCGGTTGCTGCTCGTCGGGCTGTTGTAGGCCGCAAAGATGTCGCCAGAGAATTCTCAAGGAACTCTTTGAAAATTTAATGCCAATGTCATGGATTCTATAACCAAATTGTTTTTTGAGAAGATTAGTATTAATGAGTTTGAGGTTAAAATAGTAACAATCGCTTGAGTGCGTTTATATTTTTTGCGCTTAGTTGTGCGTTTATATTTTGATCCAGTATACAATGGTTTTTTACAACTCAAGATTCAATCTTTCGAAACATTCTGACACGTCCCTCACGAGCTGACCAGCACTCAACGTGCTGGCGTTTGTTGTAATTACAAAATCATCACAATGCCAGCGAGGACTCAACTCCCAAGACTTCACTAAAAAGAAAATATATCCCACATTTCACAATTGTTATTTCAATTATTCAAAATCCTTTGGTTTTAGAATAACTTCAACACTTTCCCCTAATGACTTCACTTTTATTTAAAAATATTCAGTAGAGAGGGTGCGCCACAAACACCAAAGTAACAAGGACAGGAAAGTCGCTCCACATCACCGGGGGAAGAAAAATGAAAACTCTGACAGGCAAAACCACAAGTTTAGGCATTACTCTGTCATGGCTTCAACACCACACACTCAACGAGCATTGCAATCCTATCGACTAGTCGCGTTGTGATCACGTGACAAATTAACCAATCACATTTCTATATCATCTTAAAGTTTCATTGCCACGGCCATGCACACTTGACACAATAAGCGCCATCCTCTTGAATCTGGAAGAATCGAAATCTTCAACTTAAGCTAAGACTCCAACAACAGACTCAGTGTGTATTTTTTGTAAGGACATGCCACCCCACAAGATCGAGTGGAGGGTCTCACCAGTGCAGCTTTTGCGACCTTCGCGTGAAACCACCAAGCCAAGAGTGCATAACATAGCCATTCAAACAGACCCACAGCTCAACTCAGCACGAGCGTCCTCAGACGTCTTGCCAGAGGGTGGTTTTAATATTTTAATTTTTTTAATGAATGTCCATCTCTTCACCTTATTTGTGCAATATTATTATTTCTAACAAGACATCATGGTATCACATCCTTTCCAGCACCAGTCTTTCCATTTCCAGCGAGCTCACAATCGCTTCAATTCAGACCCCCATTTTATTGAATCACAAAACACAACTGGGCTTCCTTCGCATTATATTGAGCACCAAACCACGAACAATCCAGGGGCTGTTTTATTTTCGACTCTGCCTGATATTTCTTCCTTATTGGTTAAAATATTGTTGTTAAGATTTCCACCCGCCGGCGTGCGAACGACCACGTCTAACCAATAGCGGTCGCTTCGCCCCACCGAACGGGACATCCAGTCGCGGCTTTCCGGATCAACGCCGGAAACCATCCCACGGATGGTGTTGTTAACCACACCACAACTCCTTGTCCGCACTCTACCCGCCTTACAGGTCGATCGCCCAAATCTTCGATTTACTTAATTTATTCGCCCGCGGGTAGGTTACCGAGAGATTGTACTTCAACCAGGGACCTTGGAAAACAAACCGCTTAAGGCAGCTTCGCCCTTTTGGGATAACCGAGCGGGGATTATCGCGCAGTCCCGTGGACCCGATCACTTTACCGGCCATTTGAGAACCAACTATATTCCGACTAAGTTTGCAAGATGGGCAGTTCAATGAGGGAATGGACGCAACGAATCAGTTACATTCGCACAAGGACATTTATTATAATTAAAGCAGTATGCCAATTAAACAAGTCAAACACGTATCAATTTATACCAAGCAACAAAGCACGAAAAAGAACTACAACCGTCTCTACCTTATTATGTACATTCACTTGACTTAACAGCAGTTCCTACTTATTTAGATGGGCCCACCGGACACACTGCACACACAACACACACCACACACACACCCAAAAAAATGGTGGCAGAGGCCTTTGATAACCAGCTCCAGCTCGGAGGACAGTTGAGCTGAAACCAGAACCTATCTCGAACCTCTCCACCTCATGTGGTCTTCAAGATTTCGGGTCCCGGCTCCAGCGAGAGCGAGCTGGATCCAATCGCCGTGAGCTGCGATCCTCACGAGCTCCCGCGAATCCTCCGCGCTTTCAACACGTGCTGGTGAGACGAGGGCTGCCGATCCTTCCGTCGATGCTTGTGCTTCCTTCTCCGAGGGAACCAGCTCACGGAAGAGGTCGATTGAGTCGCACCAAGCCGGTGGTAACCCAAAAATGTGAGACAAAGAGCTCCACAAACGAGGAAGAAGAAGAAGAGAAGTCACCATCGCAGCGTTGATCGAGCAACCGGCTCACTCCTTCCAAAACAAAGCAGCTTGAAGCATAAAAGCTCTCCCGAGCCAAACCAGAAGCAGAGCTCACTGAACCACCAAAGCCAAAAAAAGCCTTCAAAAAAGCCTCCTCCCGAGCCAGGCCTCAAGCCGAAGCCACTTGAGCCAGCCGAAGCAAAAAGCTTCCGAAGCCTCAACCTAACCCAAGCCCAAGCAGACCCGAAGGTCTGCTGAACGGCTACTACTCTCCGAAGCAAAAAAGCTTACGTACTCCAACTTCCCCCGAACAAGAACAAAGAAAAGATCTCCTCCTATCCTTCTCCCGCCCATCCCTCCAGCTTCCCGCCGTGACTCATGACTCATGCCCTCGTTGCTCATCCCCCGGCTTTCAGCCACGGTGGGAAGTTGTTGACTCATGAAATTCAACGGGACGGAGGGTTCTTCTTGCTCTTCGCAGAAGAGGATAGGATGTCTCCAATTGTTCGTTCCCTAACTATTAAAAATCGACCGCAGCGCATCTAAATCGATTTCTGAATATTTAAACATGGAAGGTGAAGCTATCGGGAAACATGCACCTTATCGACATAGCTGACTTAAAGGAACCTGTATGTGAGTCAATCGAATCCAAATCGTAACAATACGTCAAATCCCCAACAGAACACGTTTTCATTGCAGGAATATTGGACTCGCCAACAAGTTCATTTTTTCAACTCGCAACACATGCAAATCGCCAGCCACGCACCCGCTGCGTCAATCGTCTTCCTGCATCCTACAAAATTTACAGTCGACTTTCCCACATTGGGAAATCGCAGGGGTCAACTTTCCCTCCTGAAGTGCAAGTGGGTAGGCCTCAGCATATGAGAATACGCCTTACCTAACTGATGGGGTATCTCTCCCAATCAGGTAAGTATCAATGCAATCATATATCTCACGCGTCCTATGCGGGTCTGTGGCATGTCACTTTGTCTGTGCTCATTCCTTCTGACTCCTCTTAACAATGAACTGCTTTCTGTCGAAATGCGTTACCTGCTGAGAGCGCTTCTCCCCTACCTTCGTCAAGCACTTGTCGTCCTCCAGGCACTGCCTCCGGCAGATTAAGCACCTCCGCGGTCACGAGCACCACACCAACGTCCATTCGAATCGAGTCACGGCTACCAAACTGTTGTGGATTTTTTTTTAACCCACCCTTGTTGTGATCGTTGAGGATTCGACCGGCCTGATTATGGAATCCTTTTGACTTCAGGGCAGAGTTTAACGTTTGATCCGATTTGGTTATAAAATCCTGCATAAAAACCCTAACACTGATAAAAACCGATGCCACACAAGTCCGTTCCTTGTGAAAACAATTTTATTTTCTGATTATCCACCATACACTTTTCACCCTCATACAATAACTTAAGAATCCCCCATTGATTGCAAATATTCTTTGGTTCTATTCGTTTATTCTTACTTTAGTTAACAGTTAGACCAACCCGATTCAATTCACTTCCACATTACATACAGAGAGTTCTTATTCTAACTTTACTTGGTCAGTCCAAGGATCACAAGCCACTGAGATTATATGCTTCTCAGGTACTTGCACTGAAACAATTTACATTCAAGCATTTTATACTTCCATGAGAGAGTGGTGGGGGCCTATCAACCAGACTGCAGGACGTTGTCCTTAGACGAGAAGCCCACTTCGTACATTTCGAGGCAAAGGTTCGCTTAATCACTCAGGTCACTCCACTCCAGACCAAGACATTATCATCATTTAGGAAAAGTTCTCCTTGGCCAGAAAGGACAGCCAATTCAACTTGTAGCATAAAAGTTACATTCAAAACTCCATTTGTTACAATATAGAAATACATTAATATAAATTTTTCCCCACACCTGTATTCCATAATGCCCAATACTCTTCTACTATTTAAACAGACTGCTCTCAATTCGGACCTTTCCTTCATACCTTGCCAAAAATCCAACTGTTACGAGTTCTTCTCTCCATTCTCTGATTGCCTTTATTGCATCCATTCCCAAGAATATGTGTTAAATCGCATCTCTGACCTTAAAACTTAAAGAAACCCCAAGTGCTATGAATGTTCGCTTCCATCAACCATTCTTTTTCCCAACTTCACGTGCCAACTCACCCTCTCACCCCTCACTCTCCAACGCAACCATCCCACTCTTCTCCCTCCAAGCCTCCTCTCACTCTCTTCAAAAACTCCCCCTCACCTTGTGTATACAACAGATGATGTCTCCCTTTCATTCTCCCCTCACTCATTCCTTCACAAAGTTGCCCCCCACTCTCATTCCACAACAAAAAGCTGGCTTTCCTTCCACTGCCCTTCTCACCTCCTGCTCTTCACTCCACACCTCCTCAAATCCTCAACTGCCGTTCTTCCCCCTCTCTTTCCCCCTCTCCCCCTTACCACAGAGGCCTTTTCTCCTCCTCATCCGGCCCCCTCCACGAGACTATGCTGCAATCCCCACACTCTTTTCAACAACCCTCCTTACCTACCCCCTCGTCCCTGTCCTACCCTCCCCCGTCCCCCCCCACCCCTTCACCCAAATCCTCCTCCCTCCCTCTTATGAAAGTGTGACCTCAAAATATCCAGGGCCCTTCGCTCAAACCTTTTCAGATCTTCCATACAGGTGCCAACTGACAAACCAGACATAATCTGCCTAACAGAAACTTTCCTCCCCCAAGACGTGTCTGACTCCCCAAGTATCTCTCCCTGGTTACTCCCTCCTCCAGTATGACAGAACTGCACTTCCGTCCTGGTGGAGGAGTTGCTCTCTTCATCAAAGACTCTATTCCTCACTCTCCATGCACTGCCCTCACTCCCCCCACCCCAGGAATACCTCTGGCTACGGCTTTCCCCTCCACTCCAACCTCATGTTTTATATGGTGTACTGTACCGTCCACCTAAACAATGATGACTCCATCTCCACCTCACTATCTGAAAACATGGACCAACTTCTATCTTCTCATCCAAAAACTTCTCTCTTCCTCTTATGTGGTGACTTTCAATTTGTCATCATGCAGTTGGCTAGGTGTTGGGTACCTCTCATCACCTGTCATAGCACCTCAGCAAAAGGTTTTCTGCGCTCACTGGGACTAGACTCAACGGTCAACTTCCTACCAAGATCTCAACAATGGTTTACCTCCATTCTCTCTGGATTGATTTTTGACAACTTCCCCGACAATATCTGCTGCTCTTCCTCGCTCCAACGGTTCGTCTGACCACTCCTTGTCAAAAGTGGACATCTCTCTGGCTATTATCAGAGAACCACCTCACCGCCGTCGGTCTGGCATTTCACTCAAGTCAAACTGGCAGGGTCTCCAAGCAAGCCCTCAAACTTTATAGACTGGTCACCTATCACTACTTTCTCCAACATCAACTCATCCTGGGAATTCTTTCAAAGAAAGTTTGGTCTCTACCTCATGCACAGATTTATTACCCTCCTTCGTCTTCAGGTGTCTACCCTTCTTCCCACCCTGGTTCACTTGAAGCTTTGTGGTGAGGCAGGTTGTCTGAAACAACTTGCCTTGCCTCATGGAAAGCAAACCCAACTGAGGCAATCCAGTTCCTTCCATAAAGCTCGAACAGTGTGTATTACCTAGGAGAGCAGGAAAACAACATTCTTTTCATCTCAAGTCTGAACTCTTCAAACCTCTCTCCCTCGTCAAAATCCTTGGTGGCATCTAATCAAATCTGTTTTCTGGTGTATGTTCCCCTCCATTCCCCTCCCTTACTCCAAAAGGCCGCACTGCTGTATACCCGCACGCTGAAAAAGTCTGAATGCCTAAAACCGGGTGTTTGCAGCTAAATCTTGTGTCCAAAACCCATCACTTTCTCTACCCCACCTTACCCAGTCACACCCAACTGTCCCTGGACTCTGTGTTCCTTTTCTCCTGGACAAGGGGAGAGCTTGTTGTCAAACCTCGGACTCAGATTCTGCAACAGGTCAGAAGGCATCAGCCCACGTGTCCTCCAAAGCCTGCTCTTTCTGCTTTTGCTCACCCTCTCTCTGTTCTATCACCCTTCTTCATTTGCTCAAGGTCATCTGCCATCTGCTTGGAAATCAGCAAACATCACTGCCTGAAAAAAAAAGGTGCAATAACAGATTTCCCTGCAACTACAGACCAATCAGCCTTCTCCCAATCATCAGCAAGGTTATGGAATCCATCATCGCCATCAGACATCCAAATCCATCTCTTCTCCAATGGCTTTGATTTCTGATCATCCAATTTGGTTTCAGACCAGTCACTCTACCCTGGATATGCTCTGCTTCTTGCTCTCCAACATATGGATGGAAGTCCTCAATTGCCAGACAGGAAATCCGAGCCATATCCCCTTGGACATATTCACGTGCTTTTGACACATGTTCTGGCAACCGGCCCATGCGCTCACCAAACTTCTTCTATGTATCCAAGGCATCTCCACTCATGGCTTCGCAGACATCCTCTCCTGTCGCAGTCACCTGTGCCCCTAATGGAGTCTTTTCATCCCCTCTTCCTGTCAGGTGAGTTCTTCAAGATAGCGTTCTGGGCCCTTTTCTTTTTCTGGTGTTTCATATGCAATGATCTCATCCCACCCTCTGGAAAATCCTCTATATCTGTTTGCTGAATGACTCCACCTCTACCGTACCATCAGTCCATCCCTCAGACGAAAGAACGGAGCAGCAGCTTCTTCGCTCACTGCCAGATCGGATAAAAATCACAAAACTGGTCCAACATGTGGAACATTATCTTCAAATCCGTGACAAAGTCTCACACTCCCTATGTCTCTTCGAAAGCGACCATTAGAACCCCCCCATCCACTTTCTTCAACATCCTCGTAAGAATCCCTTTTCTTTCATGCTTCTGGGTCTCACTAATCTGCCATGACCTTCCCGGAAAGCCACATTTCAAACCTCGCCTCCAAAGCCAGGTCGCCCGAACTGGGCCCAATCTTCCCATCGTGCAAAGTCCTTCCTCGGCCCACACGAGCTCCTGACCACTTACCAAAGCTTTTGTCCGCAGCCTGATGGAGTACTGCTCCTCCCTATGGGCTGGTGCTCCTGCCTCCCCCTTTCTCTGCTTCAATGCTGTAGAAACCAAGGCATTTTTCGGATCGTTGGCATCTCCCGCAATGAGCTGAAGTCTTTGGTCCTCTCACTCATTCACCCAGTTGGTTTGTGGACTTTCTGTCTTCTACCGTTTCCCCCAGCTCTCTCTGCGATTTGTTCCCCAACCACATGTCCACAAGGTGCGCTCAAGGTTCGCCAACACCCCCTTCTGGTAAACTAACCAAAAAAATACGAAATCACGTGCTCACCTACTCTTTCATTCCTCTTTTTTCCCGCCTTTGAAAAACTCCCCAACTCTAATCATTCCCATTCTTCCCTCCAGGCCTTCAAACAGCTGTCACCCCCCTCTTATCATCCCCCATCAATCCTCGTCTTTTCTAACCCCGAAATCACCCAAAGCCCACGTCCTTCAAATTCCCGCTTTCCCTTCCTGAAGTCCCTGTAATGTCCATCTTCTAATTCCCCATGTTCCCCCGTCCCATCCCTCTCCCCTTTCCAAGATCTCCTAATGTCTTCTGTTCTACCACCTGTTTCATCCTTCCCACAACCCCCCCTTCTTGTCTCATGTCCCCCATGATGTGCGTTGTGTGTTAGCTCTCACACGAACCTCGAACAAGATAACAAAAAAAAAAACACACCAACACACAAACAACACACAAATTGCCACACTACACACCAATAACACACAAGTAGCACACAAAACACGAAAACAACACAAAAATAGCACACAACACACAATAAACACACAATAGCACACAACACACAAACAACACACAAATAGCCACACAACACACAAAACACACAAATAACACACAAATAGCCACACAAAACACAAACAAAAACACAGATAGAACACAAAAACACAAACAACACACAAATAGCCAACACAAACACAAACCACAAACAACAGCACCAAAATAGCACAAACACACAAAATTACAACAACAAATGGCACAAAAACCAAACAACAACAAATGGCACACTGCACAACAATTAACACACAAATGGCACAAAAACACAAACAACCACAAAAATAGCACACAACACACAATAACACACGACAACATCAGAATTACCACGCAAATTGCAACAACAATAACAAAAACACACAAAATTGTCACTTTTACACAAATACACACAAGCAGCACTACGAAACAAAATAACCACACAGATAGCACCCACAAAACACAAATGACACACAGAACAACAAATTACACACAAATTGGCACAATTAAACACAAATAACACACACATAGCACACAAAAACAATAACCAACAATAACACACACAAATGGCACCATAAAACGACAAATAAACACACACATAGCACGAAAAACCACAAATAACACACAAATGGCACACAAAAACAAACAACACAAAATAGCACAAAGGACACAAATAACACACAAATAGGACACAGACACAAACAAACACTCAAATAGCAACACAACAACAAAAAATTGCCAAATACACACAACACACAATAACACATAAATAGCAACAAAATACAAAAATACACAAATACACACCAAAGGACAACAACACACGAATAGCACACAAAACACAAAAAACACAACAAATGGCACAGACACACAAATAAAACACAAGCAACACACAAAACAACAACTAACACACAAATAGCACACTCACCCAATAACACAACAAAACACAAATAATACACAAATAAATCACACAAATCACTAACAACACACAACTAGCACACGACACACAAGTAACACAAAATAGCACGCAACACCCACAACAACACAAAAAGAGCACACAAACAACAAATTAACACAGATAGAACAACAAACAACACACAAATAGACAAACCACACCAAACACCAAAAAAAAAAACACAAATAGCACATAAAACACAAACAACACAAAAATGGCACACTACACACAATAAAACACAAATGGCACACAAGACACAACACACAAAAATACACACACACAAAAAACGCACAAATAGCACACAAAACACAAATAACACAAAATACACACACACAAAAAAACGCACAAATAGCACACAAAACACAAATAACACAACAAATCGCATACAAAACACAAACAACACACAAATAGCAACACAAAACACAAATGACACAAATGCACACAACACACAAATAGCACACAAAACACGAACAACACCACAAATTGCACACCACACACAAATAACACACAAGTAGCACACCAAACACAAATAACACACAAATAGCACACAAAACACAAATAATGCTCAATCGCACACAAACACAAATGACACACAAATTGCACACAACACACAAATAGCATCACAAAACACAAATGACACACAAATAGTAGCACAAACATACAAATAGCACAAAAAACACAAACACACACAAATTGCACACGACACACAAATAACACACCAAGTAGCACACAAAAACAAATAACACAAAAATAGCACACAGCACCACCTCCAAAACAAGAAAATAGCACCACAAAACACAAACAAAACACGAAATAGCAGATGCACACACAATAACAAACAAATAGTGCACGAAACAAAATTGCAGCACAATACACAAAACAACACTACAAATCGGTCACGACACTTAAATAACACACAAGGTAGCAACAAACACAAATAACAGAAATTAGCAAACAAAACATAAATAACACACAAATAGCACACAAACACAAACAACACACAAAACAGCACACAAAACACAAAACCAAAATAAAACACAAATAGCACACGACACCACAAATAAAACACAAAACACAACCAACACACAAATAGCCACACAACACACCAATAACACCACAAAACACAAATAATACACAAATCGCAACACAAAACACAAACATCACCACAAACAGCACACTACTACACAAATAACACAAATAGCACGCAACACAAAAAACAACACAAAAAGCAGCACACAAACAAAAATAACACAAATAGCACACTACACGAAATAACACACAAATAGCACCAACACACAATCAACACAAACAAACACAAAAACACAAATAACACACAATAGCACAGAAACACAAATAACACACAAATGGCACAAAAACACAACAACACAAAAATAGCACACAACACAAAAATAACACACAGTGCTATTTTCTTTTATTTTCCACCGAAAGTGATTTTTCCTCTTTTTTGTTGACCAGAAGTATTATTTTTCATTTTTTAACCTGAATGATTTTAAAACTTTTTCTGGAAGTGATTTTTTCCTAGTTTTGTTGACTGTAGGTGGTTATTTTTCACTTTTTGTCATCGAATTAATTTTAGCTTTTTCTGGAAGTGATTTTTTCCTATTTTGTGATAGAAGTGATTATTTTTTCACTTTTTTTCACCGGAAGTGTTTTTTAAAACTTTTCGGGAATTTATTTTTTTGCTTTTTTGTTGACCAGAAGTAATTATTTTTCATTTTTTTAACCGGAATTGATTTTAAAACTTTTTCTGGAATTTATTTTTGTCCTATTTTTGTTGATGGAAGTGATTCGTTTTCAGTTTTTTGCTCCGGAATTGATTTTAAAACTTTTTTTGGAACGATTTTTTCCTATTTTGTTGACCGAAGTGATTATTTTTCATATATTTTTCATGGAAATGATTTAAAACTTTTTCTTAGGTGATGTTTTCCTTTTTTGTTGACTCAGAAGTGATTATTTTTCACTTGTTTTCACGGAAGTGATTTTAAAACTTTTTCGAAGTGATTTTTTCTTTTTTGTGACAGAGTAATTATATTTCATTTTTTTTAACGGAATTGATTTAAACATTTTTTCTGGAAGTGATTTTTGTTCTATTTTGTTTTACTTGAAGTGATTATTTTCAGTTTTTTAAACGGAATTGATTTAGACCTTTTCTGGAAGTGATTTTTTCTATTTGTTGACAGAAGTAACTTTTTCCTTTGCTTTCACCGGAAGTGATTTTTCCTCCTTTTTTGTTGACAGAAGTACTATTTTTTCACTGGAAGTTGTAAAACTTTTTCTGGATGTTATTAACCTCCCCATCTGAAGATGGACGGCGTTTATGTTTTTCACCCTTTCTGTTTTTTGTTTGTTTGTGAGACAGTATTACGGAAAAAACTCCTGGACGGATTTTGACGAAACTTGGTGGAGGGATTAGGTATGGTCCAAGGATCATGCCATTAGATTTTGGAACTTGGTCCAAAGTCCAATATGGCGCTATGGCGCCATTTGAAAAAATTATTGAATTTGTTTTTGCATTTCTACATGTTTTTAAGTGATTTCCAACCAAAAAAAAATTGTTAAGAGAAAAAAAAATGAGAAATTTGCAACGTTTTTTTCAAAAAAATTTCGATTTTATTTTTGGGCATTTCTACATGCGCATCGATCTCAGTTTGTTGATTCAATCGTGGTTCAGTAGAGTCTGATCGTTTTGACCTACAATGAATTAAGATATCAGGTTACTTAAGTGACCAGGCAGTATTGACGGCGGAGGTTTTGCACCTACCAAGTGCTCCCCCTCTAGTTTTTTCCTATTTTTGTTGACCAGAAGATGATTATTTTTCACGTCTTTTTTTTCACCGAAATTTGATTTTAAAACTTTTTCTGGAAGTGATTTTTTTCCAATTTTATGAAGACTGTAAGTGATTATTTTTCAGTTTTTTTTCACTGGAATTGATTTTTGAATCTTTTCTGGAAGTGATTTTTTATTTTGTTGACTAGAAGTGATTATTTTTCACTTTTTTCACCGGAAGTGATTTTTTCCTCTTTGTCGTTGACCAGAAGTAATTATATTTCATTTTTTTAAACCTGAATTGATTTTAAAACTTTTTCTGGAAGTTATTTTTTTCCTATTTTTGTTGACCAGAAGTGAATTTTTCCTTTTGCTTTCACCGGATTGATTTTTCCTCCTTTTTTGTTGACCAGAAATGACTCATTTTTTTTCACTGGAAGTGATTTTAAAACTTTTAGGTGTTATTTTTTTCCTATTTTTGTAGACAGAAGTGATTATTTTCACCTTTTTTTTCACCAAATTGATTTTAAAACTTTTTCGGAAGTGATTTTACTATTTTTTCATGACCAGAAGTTATTATTTTCCTTTTTTTACAGGAGTGATTTTTAAAAACCTTTTTCTGGAAGTTGATTTTTTCCTATTTTTGTTGACCAGAAGTGCCTATTTTACCCTTTTTTCCACCGAAAGTGATATTTTCCTCTTTTTTTTGACGAGAAGTAATATTTTTCAATTTTTTTTTTATCCTGAATTGATTTAAAACTTTTCTGGAAGTGATTTTTTTCTTATTTTAGTTGACTAGAAGTGATTAATATTTCACTTTTTCACCAGAAGAGATTTTAAAACTTTTTCGGAAATGGTTTTTTTCCAATTTTTGTTGACCAGAAGTGCCTATTTTTCCTTTTCTTTTCCACCAGAAGTGATATTTTCTTCTTTTTTGTTGACCAGAAGTAATTATTTTTCATTTTTTTCACCTGAATTGATTTTAAACTTTTTCTGGAAGTGTTTTTTCCTATTTTTGTTTGACTGTAGGTGATTATTTTTCAGTTTTTTCACTGGAATTGATTTTGAATCTTTTTCTGGAAGTGATTTTTTCCTATTTTTGTGACTAGAAGTGATTATTTTCCTTTTCTTCCACCGGAAGTGTTTTTTTCTCTTTTTTTGTTGACCAGAATAATTATTTTTCATTTTTTTTAATGCCTGAATTGATTTAAAACTTTTTCTGGAAGTATTTTTTTTCCTTTTTGTGACCAAAGTGATTATTTTCCTTTTTTTTCACAGAAGTGATTTTTTAAAAACTTTTTCTGGAAGTGATTTTTTCCTATATTTGTTGACCAGAAGTGAAATCTTTCCTTTTGCCTTCCACCGGAGTGATTTTTCACTCCTTTTTTGTTGACCAGAAGTAACTTCATTTTTTTTCACTGAATTATTTTAAAACTTTCTGGATGTTATTAACCTCCGCCATCGAAGATGGACGGAGGTTACTGTTTTCACCCTGTCTGTTTGTTTGTTTTGTTTGTTGTGAAACAGTATTACGGAAAAATTCCTGACGGACTTTGACGAAACGGTGGAGGAATTAGGTATGGTCCAAGATCATGCCACTAGATTTTAGACTTGTCCAAAGTCCAATATGGCCGCATGGCGCCATTTGAAAAATATTTGAATTTTTGTTTTGCATTTCTACATGTTTTAAGTGATTTTCAACAACAAAAAAAAATTTGTTAGAGAAAAAAAAAATTAGAGATTTGCAACTTTTTTCAAAAAAATTTCGATTTTTTGGGCATTCCTACATGCGCATCGATTCTAGTTTTAGTTTATTCAATCGTGGTTCAGTAGAGTCTGATCCGTTTGACCTCCAATGAATAGGATATTCAGGTTCACTTAAGTGACCCACCAGTATTGACGGGCGTAGGTTTTGCACTCTACCGAGTGCTCCCCCTCTAGTTTTTCCTTTTTGTTGGACCAAGAAGTGATTATTTTCAACTCTTTTTTTTCACCGAAATTGATTTTAAAACTTTTTCTGAAGTGATTTTTCTAATTTTTGTTGACTGTAAGTGATTATTTTTCAGTTTTTTCACTGGAATTGATTTTGAATCTTTTCTGGAAGTGATTTCCTATTTTGTTGACTAGAAGTGATTATTTTTTCACTTTTTTCACCGCAAGTGATTTAAAAACTTTTTCGGGAAATGGTTTTTTACTATTTTTGTTGACCAGAAGTGCCTATTTTCCTTTTCTTTCCACCGGAAGTGATTTTTTCCTCTTTGTCCTTGATCAGAGTAATTATATTTCATTTTTAAACCTGATTGATTTTTAAAACTTTTTCGGAAGTTATTTTTTTCCTATTTTTGTTGACCAGAAGTGAATTTTTCCTTTTGCTTTCCACGGAATTGATTTCCTCCTTTTTGTTGACCAGAAATGAACTCATTTTTTTCACTGGAAGTGATTTAAAACTTTTTAGGATGTCATTTTTTTCTATTTTGTTTGACCAGAAGTGATTATTTTTCACCTCTTTTTCTTCACCGAAATTGATTTTAAAACTTTTTCTGGAAGTGATTTTTCCAATTTTTTCATGACCAGAAGTGATTATTTTTCCTTTTCTGTCCACCGGAAGTTATTTTTTCCTCTTTTTTTGACTGAAAGTGACACTTTTTTTCACTGGAGGTGATTTAAAAACTTTTTCTGATGTTATTTTTCCTATTTTTGTTGACAGAAGTGATTATTTTTCACTTTTTTTCACCCAGAATGATTGTTTAAAAACATTTTCTGGAAGTGATTTTTTACTATTTTCATGACCAGAAGTTATATTTTTCATTGTAATTGATTTTAAAAGTTTTCCCGGAAGTGATTTTTTTCCTTTTCGTTGACAGACGTGATTATTTTTCCAATCTTTTTCACAGGAAGTGATTTTTAAAAACTTTTCTGAAGTGATTTTTTTCCAATTTTTGTTGAGCAGAAGTGCCTATTTTTCTTTTTCTCCACCGGAAGTGATTTTTTTCTCTTTTTGTTGACCAGAAGTAATTATTTTTTCATTTTTTTAACTTGAATTGATTTTAAACTTTTTCTGGAAGTGATTTTTTTTCCTTTTTGTTGACCAGAAGTGATTATTCCCACAAAGGATAAAAAACTTTTTCGGAAGTGATTTTTTCCTATTTTTGTTGACCAGAAGTGCCTATTTTTCCTTTTCTTTCCACCGGAAGTGATATTTTCCTCTTATTTGTTGGACGAGAAGTAATTATTTTTCGTTTTTTTTTAACCTGAATTGATTTTAAAACTTTTTCTGGAAGTGATTTTTCCTATTTTTGTTGAATGTAAGTGATTATTTTTCAGTTTTTTTCACTGGAATTGATTTTGAATCTTTTTCTGGAAGCGATTTTTTCCTATTTTGTTGACTAGACGTGATTATTTTTGACTTTTTTTCACCGGAAGTGATTTTAAAAGTTTTTCGGGAAGTGATTTTTTCCTATTTTTGTTGGCCAGAAGTGATTATTTTTCATATATTTTTAATGGAAAGTGATTTTAAAGCTTTTTTGTAGGTGATCGTTTCCTTTTTTGTTGACCAGAAGTAATTATTTTTGACTTGTTTTCACCGGAAGTGATTTTAAAAAATTTTCGGGAAGTGATTTTTTTGCTTTTGTTGTTGACCAGAAGTAATTATATTTCATTTTTTCGGTCAAAAAAAAAAGGAAAAAAATCACTTTCCGGAAAAAGTTTTAAAAACACTGCGTTCTGATGAAACATGAAAATAATAGCTTTCAGTTCATAAAAATGAGGAAAAATCCTTTCCAGAAAAAGGTTTAAAAACTTCTGGTGAAAACAATGATAATCCGCTGTCTGGTCATAAAATGAGCTAAAATCACATTCACGGAAAAAGTTTAAAAAACCACTCCTGGTGAATAACAATATTGAAAAATACCACTTTGGGTCATCGTAAAAATGGAGGAAAAATCATTCAGAAAAGTTTAAAAACCACTCTGGTGAAAAAACAATAAAAATAACACTTGTGTGAAAAAGAGGAATAATCGACTTCCGAGAAAAGTTTTAAAACACAATGTGTTGGAAGCAATGAAAGTATAGCTCACGTCTGTAACCAAAAAGATGAAATTGATTCGCAGAAAAGTTTTAAACACTTGTGGTGAAAACAAATGAAAATAACCTTTCTGTCACCAAAGAAAACGAGGAAAAAATCATCTTCAGAAAAAGTGTCTAAATCACTTCCGTTAAAAAAACTGAATAATCACTCGCAAGTAAAACATAAATGAGAACAAATCATTCCAGAAAAAGTGTTTTAAAGTAACTTCCTGTAACAAAATCGAAATATAATACTGTCTGGTCACAAAAAGAGAAAAAATCATTCAGAAAAAGTTTTAAAATTACTTCGCTGAAAAACATCGAAAAATAATCAATTCTGGTCACTGGAAAAACAGGAAACATCTCCTAGAAAAAGTTTTTAAATCACTTCTCCATGAAAATATATGAAAAATAACACTTCTGTCACAAAAAATAGGAAAAAATCGTTCCAAAAAAGTTTTAAAAATCATTCCGGGCAAAAAACTGAAAAAACATTCTCACTAAAAATGAGGACAAAAATAATGTCAGACAAATTAAAGTCAATCGTAAAAACACTAATGAAAAGGAAATGAACCTCTGTCAACAAAAAAGAGCAAAAAGATACTTGCCGAAAGTTTTAAAAACATCACTTGGTGAAAAAAAGTGAAAAATAATCACTTCTTCCAATAAGAAATGGATCAAAACACTTGAGAAAAAAGAGTTCAAATTACTTCTGCTGACAAATAAGTGAAAACATAAACACTTGCTGAGTCACTAAAACTAGGAAAATACACTTCCAGAAGAAAGTTTGTTAAAATCAATTCAGTGAAAAACATGAAAAATAACTACTTGCTGTCAACCAATAAGAGGAAAAAATCACTTTCAGGGAAAAGTTTTAATATTCAGTGAAAAGATATGAAAAATAATTCATTCTGTCACTAAAAATGAGAAAAAATTACTTCAAGAATAAGTTTTAAAAACATGTCTGGGTGAAGAAACATCTAAAATAATACTTTGGTCACAAAAATGAGGAAAAATGATTCCAGAAAAAGTTTAAAAATACTTCGGGTGAAAAACAAGTGAAAATTAGATCACTTCTGGTGACTCATAAATGAGAAGAAAAATGCACCTCGCAGAAAAAGTCTTAAAAACTCTTCTGGTGAAAAACATGAAAAATAATCTTTCTGAAAAAGGAGGAAGAATATCAGCATTCCTTGAGAAGTTTAAAAATAATTCCGGGGACAAATAGGAAAAAATAATCTCTTCTGGTATGAAAAAGATGGAAAAATCACTTTCGAAAAAGTTTACAACCAATTTTGGTGAAAAAGAGTGAAAGAATAATCATCTTGTCATAATCAAAAAGAGAAAAATACATCCTAATCAGTGAAACACTCAGTAAAAATGACGTTCATTGCTGGCAACAAAAAGGATAACATTCCTGGAAAAGCAAAAAATAATCATTCTGTCAACAAAAATAGGAAAAAATCTTCCAGAAAAAGTTTTAAAATCACTTCCGGGAAAAAGAAAAGAAAGCGAATAATCACGTTCTGGTTTCATACAAAAAAGGAAAATGGCATTCGCGAAAGTTTAAATCACTTCCGGTGAGAAAAAACATGGAAAAAAAGATCAGCTTCTGGGTCAAACCAACTGAAATTTACTTGCAATTTTTTTTCAGGCACTTCCGCTGAAAAAAGAAGAAAGAGAGAATGCGACTTCTGTCAACAAAAAAGGAAAAATCACTTCCAGAAAAGTTCTAAAATCAGTACCGGACTAAACAATCGAAATATACTGTCGGTCACTAAAATTGAGATAAAATACACCAGAAAAAGTTTTTAAAAACAGGCTCCTGGTGAATAACAATTAAGAAATAGATCCCACTTCTGTCATAAAAAAGAGGAAAAATCAGTTCGCAGAAAAGTTTTAAAAAAACACTTTCTCTGGTGAAAAACAATGGAAAATAACCACTTCTGTCCACGATAACCAAGGAGGAAAAGATCACTTTGCAGAAAAAGTTTTAAAATCACTTCAGTGAAACTAATGAAAAATAATACTTGCTGGTCAATAAATGAAGAAGAGATGAGCTTCAGAAAAAGTGTTTAAACACTGTCTGGTGAAGAAAGCAATCTAAAATAATCGGTTCTGTTCACCAAAAAGAGGAAATTGCACTCAGAAAAAGTTTTAAATCACTTGCTGGTGAAAACAG
>JAXMNL010000130.1:25132-46874 GCA_035128595.1 Eptatretus atami | reverse complement strand
ACCCAGAAAGTTTTAAAATCACTTCAGGTTAAAAAAAAATGAAATATAATTACTTCTGGTCAATAAAAAAGAGGAAAAAATCACTTCCGGGGGAAAGAAAAGGAAAAATAGGCACTTCTGGTCAAAAAAAATAGGAAACAATCACTTCCGGTGAAAATAAGTGAAAAATAATTACTTCTGGTCAACAAAAAAGGAAACAATCACCTACGAAAGAGTTTTAAAATCACTTTCCATGAAAAATATATGAAAAATAATCACTTCTGGTCAACAAAAATAGGAAAAAATCACTTTCCGAAAAGTTATAAAATCACTTCCGTGAAAAAAATGAAAAATTAATCACTCTAGTCAAGCAAAATAGGGAAAAAATCAATTTCCAGAAAAAGTTTTAAAAATCAATTCTGGGTTGAAAAAAATTGAAAAATAATCACTCTCTCAATCAAAAAAGGAAAAATGAACCCAGAAAAAGTTTAAAATCACCTCCAGTGAAAAAAAAAGTGAAGTCCTTCCAGTCAACAAAAAGAGAAAAAATCACTTCCGGTGGAAAAAAAGGACTAATAAGTCACTTCTGGTCATGAAAAAATAAGAGGAGGTGGGCTGGGTTACGTGTAGGTAACGCGAGTATATATTAGAGTGGCAACAGAGTGCGGAAGAGAGATGATATATCGCCCGGAGTTGGAGCGGAGAGTGCAAGATACGGGAGGGATATGACCACGGATCAGGAAGAGAGAGAAGTGTTCGCAGTGTCTGGAGTAATTATATATCTATGTCTATCTTATCATGATATTTATCAAATTATGAGATCAGACACGAGAGAGGGAGAGAGAGAGAGAATATATATGATAATATATATATATGTGAAATAATAAGTTTTACAATATCGAGGAGAGAGAGGTATTATATACTCTCACGAGGAGGAGCAGAGTAAAAGAAGGTTTTAAAAGTAACTCCAGTGAAAAAAATGAGTCACATCGACAAAAGCAGAGAGGAGAGCGCGTTGAGAGCGAGAAGAAGAGAGACTCTCGCGCTCCATCTATATACACACTGTGTCAACAATATAGTATGAGCTATCATGCGCAGGACGGATGAAAGCGAGGTGAGAAGAGACTTGAGCGTTCTCACTCTGTCTCTAGAGCGAGAGAGAGAGAGCTGAGAGGATATATCATTTCTCACGTATAGCAAGTGTCGATATATTATCACGACTGCTGGAAGCAGAGAGAGAGATATAGAGTGCTCACGAGTAAGCGTAAGCATGAGATGGTAGAGAGAGAGAGTAAGAGACACACAATAGAGTATATAGAGACTACGCAGGCACAACACTAGCGAGAGAGAAGTAGATCACTAGTTCGAGAGACATAGGAGATATGACGATCCAGTATCATAGAGCATGCAGCGATATTTCAGCTAGCAGACAGAGATAAGACGCTGTATCCGAGAGAGTCATCGACTGAGCTATATAGATCTAAGCGTTCAGAGAAAGATATGAGTTAGTGGAGAGTATATATTATTCTTCTATATCTGATATATGATTATAGAGGGAGATGCCTATATGATGTATTACGGTATTGGGCACTAGAGAGAGTAGAGGAGACGGAATAGATCTGCGTGAGTATAAAAGGTATATATAAATCGCAGAGGGAGAGATTAGAGACGTGGCAGAGGAGATACTGGGAGAGATATCGTATGATGATAGCATTAGAGAGAGAGAGAGAGCTTATATGAGAGGAGAGTGTAGAGATATATTGTTTGAGGTGACTATAGAGAGGAGAAAGCTCGAGTGGGTTATAAGACACTGGATAGTGTGAGATTAAAGTTGAGGAGCGAGCCTATATCTGCTGTATAGAGATGAGTGAGATATGAGATATACATATCAAGATTCATATATCTGTCGATATGTAGTCGGGGGTCCAGAGGAGACAGAGAGGAGTCGCGGCAGACGAGATAAGCTATAATACTTAGCGTTGATGGTGCCAGGAGATGAGAGAGTACGTCAGAGGAGAGGGATGAGAGATAGAGAGGGGACCTTAGATAGGAGAGGAGGAAGAGTATCATGCTTGAGGAGGATTGTCGTTGGAGGACGTCGTAAAACCATACTCGAGAGAAGAGTCTAGTCAGTCCACCTGATCTTGCCATCTTATGAGCAGTGGAGTGACTATCGAGCAACGATCTCCCGGGTAATATCAGGACAGGGATAGGAGCCATCTCGGCACGGTTGAGAGTTGATAGAGAGGAGAGAGCAAGGTAGAGAGTATATGTGAGCTAGGGACACGTTAGAGCAGACATTTAATGAGCTCTAAGAAGATAGTTCTTAGATATAGCTACTCAGCACTATATAGAGAGAGTAGAGAGAGTCATAGGCAGGCTCAGCTCGACAGCACCACTAGAGGCAGGAGGAGCACGTGAGTAGTATATAAGCATTATCAGCACGGCGTAAAGAACAGAGACAGGTAGTACGGCTCGTCAGTAGATATTGGTTATCAGTTTGACTATATATCTATGAGGAGAGGAGAGCTCACTGCAAAGTAGAGCCTCGGAGAGGATGAGGGAGATACAGAGAGTGATATGAGTATTGCTTAATCTACGGATAGAGGATATACGATATTGAGTAAGTAGTGAGTATACAGAGATTGCAGATGCCGAGTACACTTTATAACTATCCATATGTTGTGGAATATATATCACAGAATGGCGTATTCTCAGCGCGGCTATCTATATATAGAGACTATATACGCTAGACGCGCCAAAGAGAAACTATCATTTCTCGTCAACAAAAGCAGGGAAAAAATCACTTCCAGAAAAAATCAAATTAAATTCCGCTGAACAAAGAGAGAGAGATAAGAGAGTGATCGGGCACAGTCTACTAGATTGCAATAGAGAGATAAGGGAGTAAGGAGTCTCTCGGGGAGCATTGTAACAATCACCTGTTTCGATATCATGTAGTTGGACGTCCGGATGCACGAGCTGGTTTCCACGTCTCTGTACAGCGCGCAGAAGCTACATGTCTGTTTGCATTTTGTCAGTGAGCACGACGCTGTCTGCATACTTCAAGCACAGAATCTTACCTACCTGGAGGTACACAACGAGGGATATGCGAAGCACAGAGCACTGTGGCTATGGAGAGAGCGACATGAACACTCCAGAAAAGAGTGTTTAAATTCATCCCGCGAAAATATTATGAAAAATACATCGGACTCGCGCGACTTTGAGACGACTGCGGAGGATTTGAGAGAGAGTTACCGTTAGACAGTCGTGCGGAGCAGTCTCAGTGCATGTGACGAACACTATATATATTATATATAGCACCGTGTCTAGAGAGCGTCAGAGTGAGCGGTACTCAGAAAGAGAGGATATGGAGGAGGCTGAAACCGATGCATGAGAGATACGAGAGGTCGAGGAGTCACTATGTATATATATATCACAGCACAGACAGGAGAGAGAGTGTCTGGTGTGGAGTTGAGAAGAGAGAGAGAGTAGAGAGACACACACTATCACGATATATACATCTATCATAGGAGACAGCTATGCGCGAGTCGCTATCACTGTGGGACGGGAATGATTATATGTATATGAAGCCGAGGGTCTATGTTGAACTGAGGATGTAGCGTCGAAAATATATGGAAGATAGGCAACTCACTTTGTTCCGTGGTGCCACCGCTCTGAGTCAAGTGGAGAAAGAGAAAGGGAAAAAAACACGTTTCCAGAAAGTGTTATCCAGATAACTCTGAGACGAAATATAAAAATAATCTACGGCTGGTCAACAAAAAGGGGGAGGTTGAAGTGTATCACAAAAAGAGCGAGCTTCCTGCAGGGCGTAGAGAGATCATGAGTGTCACGCTGAACACTCGAGCCATCTTGGCAGAGAGATATTATACTCTGTCTGGACTACCATACCTCACATGTGTCGACGGTCGAGCAAGAGAGCTGTATAGATATGTATATAGAATTATCATGAGCACTATGAAACAAAGATAGAAAGAGAGTCATACGAGTGTCCAAAGATGTATACGGGGAGTCTGGCACACGAGAGTATTATATATGTAAAAATATGAGCTGCTGAGAGAAGCTGACCAGAGGCGAGAGATCAGACTACTTCGTAGAGAGTTTTTGCATATTAGAGGAGAGCTTACAACATTACAGAAAGTAGAGTATTTGAGCTTCTGAGTATATTCATCACACTGAGTGTAAGACATCCTGCGACAGGAAAAGACGGTAGACACTGCATATCGGGGGCAATCGCAGCTGGAGATTCATGCTAATGTAGGTAGTATGTATATATGAGAGGAGTGAGCATTCGTGTATGGTTCTTGACCTCTTGGCGGTAGAGAAACCATAGAATTCCGAGAGCTTATTAGAGTGAGAGAGTAGAGAGCATTGTATATAAGATCAGCGGATGAAGTTAGTATGAGAGATGTCAATACTAGAGCGATGTCGATATGCGATTCACATTCTAGAAGACACGGAGATTAGAATAGAGACATATGGTCAGGCCATGTTAGAGAAGCGGAAGATCTTCATGTGCCAGGCGAGAATAATATAGAGAGGATGCTCGATGCTCTACTGGGAGGGCGCGCTCTAGGTCGCACGCGAAGGGTACAAGCGATGAGCGGAACAGTGACTTGTGGGATTGACACGTGTAATAGTAGTAAGTCATGTAATATGTATCTCATACGAGAGGAGATAGGAGAAGAGACGTTCCACTTGAGAGAGATATAAGAGAGAGAGAGACGGGTCGCTGACTGTCCACGGGAGGTGCGAAGTTCCAGAGTTAGATCACAGCTTAGGATATATGGAGAATTCGATGTCTCGCACATCGGGTTCACTATAACAAGTTTCATATCAATATCTACTCTCGTGGGCTAGAGAGATGAGAGTGCCAGTATCTGAGTCACTTGTGATGGCATGTCTGCGAGACGACGCAGACTCGGAGAAAGCGCTTACTCATGTCGATCGACACCATAATACACTAATCCATGCGAGTATTCAGAATTGATATATGAGCACTGCGAGGATCAATTATGCTGTCACGCCTCGTGTACCGGATCATAATACTCCGCCGAGAAACCGAGAGAGAGAGCCAGACCCCAGATCAGCACCCATTATATAGATTACGAGACTAGCGCGACAGTCTATGTATTCGCAGTGGACTTCACTTATATAGAGAAAGAGATGAGCGTATAGAGAGAGGATGATCGATTAATGCAGCAGAGCTCTATGTCGAGAGCCCACTATAGTGAATATACAAATCCAGGCGAGTGAAGACTGAGAGTTGACTGATGAGAGCCCTACGTTGTAGTGCAGAGGATATTATAAATAAAGATGTTGTATCGGAGACTATGCTGCCTGGGTACTGGGAGCGGTGAATTAAAGATGAGAGTGAGGTGAGGCGAGTAGAACGTCCGTTAATACGGTGTTTATAGTGAGAGCGCATCACATGCGCACAGAGATACCAGGAGGAGTTGAGTGTGCTCGTGCTGCGATGCGAAAGGAACCCGAAAAACTCAGGCCACTCCTGGCTACAAAAATAGGAAAAAATCACTCTCCGGGTGAAAACAAGTGACAAAATATCATTCTGGCAACAAAAAGGAAAACAACACCTTACCAAAAGTTAATCACTTTCCAATGAAAAATATAGAAAAATACTCACTCTGGTCACAAAAATGAGGAAAAAAATGCACTTTCCGAAAAAGTTTTAAAATCACTCTGCCTCCGGTGATAGAAAAGTGAAAAAAATCACTTCTACTCAACAAAAAGGAAAAAAATCACTTTCCAGAAAAAGATTCAAAAATCAATTCATGAAAAAACTGAAAAAATATACTTCTGTCCACAAAAAAAGGAACAAATCAGGTACCCCGGAAAAAGTTTTAAAATCACTCTGATAAATAATATGGAAAAGATAATCACTTCTGCTCATATTTCCACTTCGGTTTTTTCAAAGTTTTTTTCAAAAAGATTTTTTTTCCGTTTAAATCAAAAGTTTTAAAATACTTCTGTGAAATAAATAAAATAATCACTTTCTGGTAGAAAGATGAAGAACACTCCAGAAAAAGTGTTTAAAATCAATCCGGCGAAAAATATATGAAAAATACTCACTCTGGTCATAAAAAATGGGGGAAAAAAATCACTTCCGTAAAAAAGTTCAAAATCGAACTTGTGTGACAAAATAGAAAAATAATCACATCTGGTCAACAAATATAGGAAAAAATCACGTCCAGAAAAAGTGTTAAAAATGCATTACAAGTGAAAAAAAATGAAAAATAATCACTTCTGGTCGAAAAAATAGGAAAAATCACTTCCAGAAAAAGTTTTTTAAAAATCACTTCCTTGTGAAAAAAAGGAAAAATAATCAATCTGGTCAACAAAAAGGGACAAAAAATGCATTCCGGGAAAACTTTTAAAATCAATCACAATGAAAAATAATAACTCTGGTCATGAAAAAAGAAAAAAAATCACTTCAAGAAAAATTTTTTTAAATCAATCTGGTGCACAAAGAATGGTGAAAAATAATCCACTTCTAGTCACAAAAATAGAAAAAAAACCGCAGAAAAAAGTTTTAAAATCACCTCCAGAAAAAAAAGTGAGTCATACATCCAGTCACAAAAAAGAGGAAAAAAACACTTCCGGTGGAAAGAAAAGGTAATTAATCACTCTGTATGGAAAAAAATCGGTAAAAAAAACCCTGTCACTTCCAGAAAAAAGTTTTAAAAATGCAATTCAGGTGAAAGTAAAAGTAATACTTCTATCAACGAAAATAGAGGAAAGAGAAATCACTTGACCAAAAAAGATTCAAAATCAATTCCAGTGAAAAAAACTGAAAAATAATCATTACAGTCAACAAAAATAGGAAAAAATCATTCCAGAAAAAGTTTTAAAATCAATTTCGGTTAAAAAAAAGGGTGAAACATAATCACTTCTGGTCAACAAAAACAGAAAAAAATAACACAGAAAGTTTAAAATCACTTCGGTTAAAAAAAATGTGAGAAGTAAATTAGATTACTTTGTCCAAGCCAAAAAGAGAAAAAAAAAAATCCCTTCCGCGGGGAAAGAAGAAGGAAAATATAGGCACTTGTTCAACAAAAAAGAGAAACAAAATCAACTTCCGGGTGGAAACAAAAGGAAAAATAATCTACTTGGCTGGCTGCTAAAGAAAAAGAGAAAAAGTCACTAGATTAACATTTTAAATATAAGTTGTTTTGAGAGAATTGGCTGAAATAAATATACTTGGTCGAAAGAAAAATCACTAAAGGAAAAAATAATCATCCGAAAAAGTTTGAAATAACTTCCACGTTGAAAATAAATGAGATCACTTTGCGTCAACAAAAAGTGATAAAATGCTACTTCCAGTGAAACCAAAGGAAGAAAAATTCACTTCCTGGTCAACAAAAAAATAGGAAAAATCACTGTCCCGGTGAGAGAAAAGGAAAATAGGCACTCTGGCAATAAATGCAAAGGAAAAGAGATCATATTTCTCAGAGGGTCGCAAGAAAGGGTGCTTTTGAAAAAATCTACTTATCCGATAAGAAAAAAGCGAAAAATAATCACTTCTAGTCAACAAGAAGGAAAAGTCACTTCCAAGAAAAAAGATTGCAAAATCAATTCCAGTGAAAAAAAACTGAAAAATACATCCACTTAACAAGTAACAAAAATAGGAAAAAAATCGATTCCGAAAAAAGTTTTAAACATCAATTTCGGTGAAAAAAAAAGAGGAGGACAGATAATCAACTTCAGGTCAACAAATGAGGAAAAAGTAACACCGGCAGAAAGTTTAAACTCACTCAGGTAAAAAAATGACATACTAAGACATACTTCGTTGGTCAAAGAGAGAAAAAAAAGAAAAAGAAAAAAAAGAAAAGTTTCCACTCCGGGCAAGAGAAAGGAAAAAATTATACGCACGTGTGAAGACGGTTCTGTTAGAGCCTAAATAAAGGGAAAAACGCACTTCCGGTGAGAAGACAAGTGAAAAACATCTGGTCCAACAAAAAAAAAAATAAAAAAAAAAAGAAAAAGGAAAACAATCTACCTACAAAAAGTTTTAAAAATCACTTTCCATGGAAAAATATATGAATATAAAGTAATCCATCTGGTCAACAAAAAGAGGGAGAAAAAATTCGACTTTTCCGGAAAAAGTTTTAAAACACTTCCGGTGAAAAAAAGTGAAACAATAATCACATTGAGTCAGCAAAAGAAAAAGAAATAAATCACTAGAATGGATCCAGAAAAAAGGTATTTCATCAAAATCAATTACCAGTGAACAAAAAACTGAAAAAATAATTACTTCTGGTCACAAAAAGAAACAATCACGCCGTCCCGAAAAGTTTTCAAAATCACCTTTCCGTGAAAATATGAAGTGACGAAGCAGAGCTATGGTGCGGTTTGACAGTGTGCTGGGTGGAGATAAATCGATTATACATATAAAAAAACAAGAAACAAAAAAAGAACTTCTGCTCATTTCCACCTCGGTTTTTCAAAGTTTTTTTTTTCAAAAGATTTTTATTTTTTCCGGTTTACGATCAAAAGTTTTAAAATGCACTTCCGGTGAATGAAATACAATAAGAGATAATCAGTTCTGGTCATGAAATATAGGAAAACACTCCAGAAAAAGTGTTAAAATCAATTCCGGCGAAAATAATGAAAAATACTCACGTTCTGGTCCATAAAAAAAATGGGGAAACAAAAATCGCACTCCGAAAAAGTTGGAAAATCCAATTGTGGTGAAAAAAATAGAAAAATAATCAACATCTGGTCAACAAATATAGAGAAATTAGTCAGAAAAAGTGTTTAAAATCAATTAACAGTGAAAAAAAAATTGAAAAAAATAATTACTTCTGGTCAGAAAAAATAGCGAAAAAATCACTTCCAGAAAAAGTTTTTAAACCATCAGCTTCCTGGTGAAAAAAAACGAAAGGAAATAACTCACTTACTGGTCAAGGCAAAAAGGCAAAAATCACTTCGGAAAAGTCTTTAATAATTCGAAAAAATAGCAAGGTGCAAAAAATAATAACTTCGTGGTCTAACAAGGAAAGACACTAAAAAGTTTAAAAAACCTATCCACTAAGAAAATGAGCGTCAAAGTGCATTCTGAGTGACAAAAAAGAGGTGAAAAGTCACTTGACAACAGGTCAAAAATCACTTGAACATATGAGAAAAATCACTTTCCGGTGGAAAGGAAAAGGAAAGAATAAGGACATCGATGGTCAATAAAAAAGAAAAATCATTCCCGAAAAAGTTTTTAAATCACTTCCCGAAGTGAAAAAAAGGAAAATACACTTCTAGTCAACAAAATAGGATCTCACTTCCAGAAAAGAGATTCAAAATCAATTCCAGTGAAAAAAAAACTGAAAAATAATCACTTACAGTCAACAAAAAGAAGAGGAAAAACAATCACTTCCAGAAAAAGTTTAAAAAAAATCATTTCGGTGAAAAAAAAACAGAGAGAAAAATCATCACTTCTGGTCAACACAAAATAGGAAAAAATAACACCCAGAAAGTTTAAACTCACTTCAGGTGTAAAAAAAAAATGAAATATATTACTTCTGGTCAAAATAAAAGGAAAAATCACTTTCGAGGAAAGAAAAGGAAAAAAGCACTTGGTTAACAAAATGAAAAGTAAAATCACTTCCGGTGAAAAACAAATGAAGAAAAATCACTTCGTGGTCACAAAAAAAGGAAAACAATCAGCATCTACGAAAAAGTTTAAAATCACATTCCATGAAAAAAATATATGAAAAATAATCACTTCTGTCAAGCAAAATAAAGGAAAAATCACTTTCCGGAAAAAATTTTAAAATCAATTCTTGGTCAAAAAAAGTGAAAAAATATCACATTCTAGTCAACACAATAGGAAAAAATCACTTCAGAAAAAGATTCAAAATCATTCCAGTGAAAAAAACTGAAAATAATATACTTCAGTTCAACATTAAAAATAGGAAAAACACGCAAATCAATTCCAGAAAAATTTAAATCCACGTGAAAGAATAATGAAAAATAATCACTTCCTGTTCGGCAACAAATAGGAAAACATTTCCAGAAAAAGATTAAAATCAATTCCAGTAAGTTAAAAGATCAATTGAAAAATACTCAACATTGACAGTCATACAAAACATAGGGGAAAAAATCACTTCGAAGAAAGTTGAAATCAATTCTGGTGAAAAAAAGAAAAGAGTAATCACATCTGAGTAGGGTGGGATATAGCTGATTCTGGCTCATCTTTTCCCAGGTACCAATGAATGGCAGGGGATTTTCAAGCGATTCACGGATTTTTTTCCCTAAAATTACACCGCCCTATCCCAGGTATATTTGTTGTCTCCCCTTTTAACCTAGGGGCATTCATTCAAATAACCAATGCGACATACGCACATAAGAGATTGGTTCAAGTAAAGCAACGTAGTAATGTGGTTTCGTTCAAGGGGATTCTGAAAGATATCGAAACTGTACAGCCAGGACCACTCATTTTCAAATAACCAATGTATATTATGTTTAGACTCAGCCATGTGAACCTATAAACATTTGTTTCATTCTCATATGCCTATCAATAAGTTTAATTTTCTTTGCACAAAATCCCCAGCTAAAATATTAAAAACAAACATTTGAATCTTATATTTTTAAATATCACCCCCTTTTGTGCGCATGTATGAAATGATAACGTTCTGTTAAATGAATCACATCTGACCACCTGCCTGAGTTGCATATCATTTTGAGAATTATAGTAAATTGGTTTTTCCATGTTAATTGATAACCATCGAAGTTTCAGTCCAATTGAAGATATTTATTTTTTTCTTTACATCCTCTAACTACTTAGTTTTTAAATTGATTCGCTTATTTGTTTTATTTACCTTGTTTTCGTTATTTTTTCAATAAGACTTATTTGAATATTTTCAACTATGCATTATGTTTTTCCATTTTATATACGCAAGAATGAGATTTTCTCACTCTTTCAGTGATAATACTTTGGCTTTAAACATTTATATATTGTGAAAAAACGGTGCGGTAGCACCTTAAAAACACCAACCCATCTTCCATTGTTAAACTTGGTGTCCATATGGAACACAATCTATTCTATAACACCTTTCATAACAATAAATCCATATGGAACACAATCCTATTCCATTTATCTAAAGATAATCTCTTTATCATCAAAAGGCTCCTAAATGCCTTATTATATTATATCTTCTTCACTATATAATGTTATGTTGTTATAACTCTTATTTGGTATGTCATTTCTATATTCTTCTTTCCTTATTCATCAAAAATATAAATTTTTCTAAAAGTTATTGATTTCTTATTACATATTTCTTTATCCCTTTAACCTTTTATGGAAATCTGATCCTGGATCACCATAACTTATAAGCATATGCCTTTGCTCTCAATCCAATAAACTCACTCATTACTTTTCCACCCAACTCATCCTTAAACTTACCAATAACCTTTTCATTCTTTTGAAAATAACTCGCTCTCTTCAAAGATTGACTTGTATCAATATACTCAATATTTTTCTTCATACTTTATAAAACATCATCAGTTTTTTATATCTAGATAAAACTATCATGTCCATATACAACAATGAAACATTTTCACCATACCTTTCTTTAAGCCATTATATCAAATAATCATACATCAATATCTTTGAATAATGTCAAATGAACTGCTGTGCTAAGCAATATAAATTGGTTGATCCCGATTAACAATACTTTCCTGTTTCGATATGAATAGCGCAGAGACAAGGTTCTCTGAAAAAAAACCTCTCTCTCGTCAGAACCTTGGTTTATTTATCAATCTAAGAAGCTTCTTTCCAAGATGTTGCGAATCTAATGTTTTGCCTGTTTCTAACATTTCCATAGTCTTTCCCAAATACAGGCATTATTTCATTAATTATAAAAGTCCTCTTCAAATTTTTACTTTTTGTTAATTTGCTCTCGATATCTGTATTGAATTTAATATACTTTCATCCAAGGACTGTATTTGTTTAAATTTTAAAACTCTATGAATTTTAGCTACTCTCAACCCAGCAGATAGAATATTGTCTCAAGTTCCTGGATGCAAGAACATATCCCTCTTTATCATAAAATGTTTGTTAATAACTTTTCTGTTGATTTTCCTTTAATATTAAAACTTTATGATAATCACTTAACCCATTCTTTCTTTGGGGTCTTTCCTCAGCTGCAAAAGGCAGAATCCTTTGATCGGCTTTAGATATGGACGGATACACACTACTGGTAGTCACAAAATCAACTTCAAAGATACGGATACCTCTCCTCTCATGTCATTCCTCGTTGAGAAGAAATACCAAATCATTCAAAGCTTTCATATCGCTTCTTCCACACCCACTCTAATTTACAAATAAGGCAAGATTGAACATTGCCCAGTCCATGACAATTATTAGCAATCAAAATACATCAATAATTTACTACTTTTTCACTCTTGAGAGATGGAAGAATATTTAGACAGTGCTTTCGAAAAGCATATCTTTTGAACATACTTGTGATAGTCACCGACTCCTTAGAATCTCAAATCATCAAAAGCAATCTTACTCACTGATTAAATCAATATCTTGTTGTGTCATTTTCAACATTGCGACTCCAAACTAAACCAGGAGCTGGAAATTAGTGGCAGGATCTAATTCCATAAGCAATTCTTTATATGACGAGTGATCTAAATGCTTCAAGACACTCAGGCTAACAATAAAACATCTGTTTTTAGATACAAAATCATGATAGTTCTCCAACGGTTCTTTATCTTAATATATTTGTCCAAATTCTTGTGCGTGTTTATATTCCCTTATCACTTATCCTTGCTTCATAAAGGTTATTATAGAAACTTTTCCTTTGGAAGAAGTCTGTTGGGTTTCTTTAAATTCTCATAGAAAATGGAATTCAATAAATCATAAGGATAATTCCCTCCTTGTAAGAATTTTACTTCTTAGCTTTGATTTCATTCTTGTGTTGGATTTCCTCTCGAGAGTTAGAATGACCCTCTTCAACTCAGAATTTCAGTCTTTAATCAGAAGTTTCCTCTTTAGTTTAGAATTCATCATTGTTTGAATTCTTCTTTACAACATTAGAATTTTCATCTTCAGTAAGAATTTCTTCATCTAATTTCCCTCATGTAATTAGAATTTCCTCTTTAACTGTTGAATTCCTCTTAATCTGAATTTCCTCTTTAGTTACGAATTCCTCTTTTGGAAAGAATGAATTAAGTTTTGGAAAAGAGCCGTGGAGCTTAGATTTGATGCTAGTTGGCTAGTGGTGTTCCCATAATACTGTAAGAATCTAGAAACTAATAGCGAGTTATAGTTTTGTGAAGTATCATTTTTGCAAATGAAATATACTTTTTGATTGTTTGTTTGTTATGGCAAGAACTATTCCCTGGTGTTTTGAAAAGTTCAATTTTAAAAAAGGATGTGTAATCAAGTTGGCAGCTGTGTGAAGTAAAGACTGGAAATAAAAAGGTAATTTATAATTAAGATTACAGACAGGAAATGAGCGGGACCTCTATATTTAACCGCAGTAAGATGAACCAAATATCCCTAACTTTAGCTCCTTCGAATTTCCTCCTCACAAATATGACAGATATTGTTCTTTCTAAATCTAATTTTTCTTCTTTGTTTTATTTATCGTTCATTTTGTTTTCTTTCCAAATTAATTTACGTTAGTCTTATACAGGACGCTAGTTACACTAAACGTGATCCGTATTACAAACTCGTTGTGAAGCATTTTTCGCACCGATAAGTTCAAGTTATTAATAGTTCTCCAACAGATGATTGATATAATAACAGAAGCACGAAGGAATAGTTTTTGAAATTTATTTGTACTATGAGTCTATTTGGATAGGAGAAGCAGTATTATCTTTTTAAGGATTACTCACTCAAAATCAGCGTATATTACAAATGGGTGCATGAATAGTATATTATAATCTAAAGAAAGTCTTTTCTACCAGGTATTAAGCATTGTAAGTCAGCTTGATTTAATGATTACTACAAATATTTGAATGTTGTTCTAATCGTTCTTGTAAGAAAAGAATATAGACATCGCTACAAGGATATATTTGTTTGCTGTTACTGAAATACCTGAGAAGAGATTAATCTGATAAATTATCTCCGATGTCATTGTGTAAATGTGAAATTCTTTCCAACAACTAAAATATAAAAGACTCATGTGTGTTCTTCATTTTTTATAGTTGTTTTGAAATTTTAATGATTTGAACTTTGTTTGTATCCGTTAATCCATATATAATTAATAGAAAGATGATTCTTTTTCTCAAATTAGGAATATCTTAGTCGGCATGGGAATTTAGAAATCTTTAAATGTCCAAGGTATTCTCATATTTCATATATTGTTTTACTCTTTCTGATACATTGTTGGTGGACTTAAGTGAGGCAAGGAACAGACAAGAAAACATTTATGATCATTGTTCTTATAATTAACAACGTGCCTTCTTTAGTTTTATTTCTTTTGGTAATTCAATATAAAAGAAGCTTAAGAGGGTTTGATTTTAAGAATGTGTATATCTAAAAGATGATTTAAAATTGAATCCACTTCTACCACTGTATTATCAACATCTCCTCTGCTTGATGTTCTTCATAAACCACACTCTTCAAAAAAATCTTGGATGATGTTATAAAATTGAAGATCTGTTTCTCATAATAAGGAGTTTGTATTCTTCAATCTGTCCCTTTTCATATTCCATTTTCCTTCTCCCATATAAAACTTTAAAGTTTTCCAATTTCATTTTAATTCTTAATAACTTTTCAACATCAGGTTCACTAATTTCCAATTGGATTCAGTTTGATGATGGGAACGGGTCTCCAAATTGAAAATCCTTATTTTTATATGCCCTTTAATGCCCCATCAGTTTTTCATATATAGTCCCTACCTTTAAACTTTAAACTCATTTCTTGTGTTTTGTATTAAGATGTCTATTAGAACTACTCTTCAAACATCCTTTGAGCATATCACATGATGTTTTTCTTTCATATCAAAGAGGAGATATTTTATGAATAGATTAAATGTGTGTTTGTGGTTGGGAGGTGGTTTTCTATAATGTTTAGTATTCGTGATTAACAAACATCGCAGTAACACTTGTATTCACCATAATTTAATATAATAGAAAACTTTGCTTGAAACTAAAATTTTTCATTGATGAAAAGTCGTTATTTTACATAGGTGAATCTGTGGCTTAACTAAAATTTTCTGATGAAAATTTCGTTGATTTTGACAGGTGAATCTCTTGCTTAAACTAAATTTCTTGATGAAAATTTCGGTTTATTTTACAGGTGAATCTGGTGCTTAAACTAAATTTTCTTGATGAAAATTTCGTTGATTTAACAGGTGATCTCTGCTTAAACTAAAATTTTCTTGATGAAAATTCGTTGATTTTACAGGTGAATCTCCTGCTTAAACTAAACATTTTCGTTGATGAAATTCCGTTTATTTCAGGTGAAATCTGTGCTTATAATAAAATTTCTTGATGAAATTTCGTTGATTTTAACAGGTGAATCCTGCTAAATAAACGTTTTGATGAAAATTCGTCGTTATTTTACAGTGAATCTGTGCTAAACTACAAATTTTTCTTGATCGAAAATTTCGTTGATTTACAGGTGACATCTTCTGCTTAAAGCTAAAATATCTTTGATAAAATTTCGGATTATTTTACAGGTGAATCTGGCTATAAACTAATAATTTTCTTGATCGAAATTTCGTTATTTTACAGTGAATCGTGCTTAAAACCATTGTTATCCTCCAACTTTCTTCACTTAATAAATACATTGTTCAAGACACAGAAAAGACAAGTTTCAATCAATCTCATTCAATTTGTAAAGATACTGAGAATATGTCAAGGATGTAAAAGTTGAACAAGATAAATATAACAACTATTGGCATTAAAAACAAGTTATGGCGGAATGATATGAGTTCTTTCAATTTAACTTTCAGTGGAAGGGCTTTTAGTATACCTGGTTGAACACAATTAAAGTAACTCTAACAAAATGTTTTCTCCCTCTCCTTTGGTGAAATATATTCAAAACTAGAAAAAGCCAATGAAACAAGAAAAATAGTATCAAAAAACAAAAATCACCCCCTTATGGATGAAGCTTTAGAAAGAACAAGATAAGACCATCGTGTAATATGCAAGGAGAAATTTGTATTTGTTCAACCAACCCTAAGGATTAATCCTGATGAAATATACAGGATGTTAATTATCAGGTGAAATGACATTTCGTTCAATAGTAAGTTAAGGACATTTTAAAAAAATTACTTTAATAAGAAAAATTGTGTAGTTGATCTGGTAGATTGAAAAGTATACTAGATATCGTGGTAATATTATTAAATATGAGTCAATATGCAACTGAAAAGTATAGATGAATTTAGTTTAAGTAAAGTTTAACTTTATAAATATGAATAGTTTCTCGATTGTTGAGCCTCTGAAGTCCCTGATTCTCCATATGAACAATTGGTTTGAGAATTGTCCTGCGTGTGAAAGACGGGATTGAAACACAGAGTCAAAAGCCATAAACAATGTATATTTCTGTGATTATCTTCTAATTAATGATAATAGAAAAGATAAATAAGGAAAAATAACTTTTTTAGATTTACACCAAAATGAATTGATCTTTAGCAAGGATTGATTAGAGAAATGAATGTAAAGTATGAGGGTGATAACACCCTTTCCTACAAGGGAAGAAACTGAACGTATTAAAGAAATGGTTCAAGAGGAAATTGCTGTTATATATTATTCATGGGATGTGATTTTCCAGGGAATGATCACACAGATATGCATAAATAGAAATAAATGATTATCTTGAAATTAAACCTGAACTTAGGATAAAATATAAGAGTCTAAAAAGAGCCAATAAAATAAATTAAAAACCTGTTTTCCAAATATAATAAATGAATGATTTTTTAACCCCACATTTGGAAAAATAAGAATAAAATTTAACGAACCATAAAAATCTCCACAATTCATTAAAGATGCCTCATATTGGTGTCAATGTGATGTGGAAAAACGCTTACTTTTAAAGATGCTCGCTCACTCCCAACTTTTTATGATTAATTAATTTAATAATTTCACAAGGTCCAGTTTTTTCAACCAGGTTATCAACTACTCCAACAAGGTTTTAATTGCTGGTCGCAAAAAGAAGATATAATTGGTTTATGTTAACTTCAAAAACCTAAATGATTATAACGAATTGAGATGATATACAGGCGTATTTTGTGAATACACAGAGAGTAAAAAGAAAATCAATAACCGATACTTGTTAGTTCTTAGTGGATTAATAGATGATATAGAGCCGTCTCCCCAAGAAATTTTTGGATAAATCCAAAAAGAACCTCGTTTATCTTGATGATTGTGTTAATGGAGAGAAACCATAACGGTAATGGGGACAGCTACTACACAAGAGGAGACATTCTTCTTGTAGTTGTATTTATCTTTAGTCAATCGTCTTTCAACTTCCTCGTCGTTCCAATCAGAAACAATGAATAATGACTTTATTTTATCAAGTTAAATTCAATAGATATTTAACAATTTTTGGAGAGACAATGTTCTATACATGTATGTAGTAAAAAGGAATTGGGGATACATGAAACACACGACTGAAAAATATAAATATATTGTTTGTGAAACAAGATGAAGATATTAAATGATATTTTTCAATAAATAAAGGATGCGAAAGAAAGCAAGAAGATTTAGGGAACATTCAAAGAGTTGGTTTCAAAAGGTTTAAAACAACAGGAAGGACATAAAGAAGAAACGCAGGCAAAAACTAACTGGGGTGAAAGAAGCATTTGAAAGCAAAACAAGGAAAGTTTTTTAAAAACCACTTTTAAAAGAACTTCCCAAGAAAAATTATAGATGTTTCACAGTTCCCACAATAAAATATACTCCTAGAAAGCTCCAAATTTAAAGATTTCAGGCCAATGAAGGAAGGACAGAAGTTAGAAGCATATAGAGAATTAGAATATGATGATGAAGATTATTTCAACAAATGGAAGAGATGAATCAGACCCCAGCTGATATATTGTGAATGCTCTTCAAAACAATGAATTATTCAGGCGGATTCAAAAACCCAAAGCAGGCTCTTCCAACAGAACAATCAGCAATATGTTCATTTGTTCAGAAAAGGTATTGATATTTAATGATGAATTAAGGTGTACTTGAATTCTGCTCGAACCCGGCTGTCAAACTAACTCCGAGATTAATGTTTCTTCTCACAAAAGATGGAAGACAGGTTCAATCCTGTGAGGGATGAACAAAGTATAGTTGAATAAATGCCATTGAATTGAAAACTAATGATGATAAAGTATATATTGATCTGCTGAACTCTGTTGATGTATAGGGTTATTCTTCTGGTAAAAGTAGGAAAGAATGAGAAGGACGACAACACATTATTGCAGGCTTTAAGTATGCCTTGGTTCAGTGTAGTTTTCCTCCAAATGAACACCATTCACAATTAGTTTAATAGACTGTTATTGTTGTTCAGGCCGCTAGAAGGCTGGAATAACAAGTTTGTTTTAATGAAGCATCAGCCATTTAGACCAGTTGATGAACACTGAAATAATTAATAAACATCAATATACAAGACATTTTATCTCATATAATAAGATGAGAAGCAACAACCTAAGTTTTCAATTCACCAACAAGCCGACCAGACTCTTCATTCCCATACCCACTACAACTTGAACAACAACAAGCAGAATATAGGCATCTTTATTGTCCATGTGAAACTTATAATACCTTATTTAATATAACTGAATAAAAATGACAAGGTTTAGTTATAATCCGGGGAAGTTGGATACAACACGATGAACAGTCTCACTGCGGAGCATGATGGAAAGCATTTCGAGAGAGTATCTTCGAAATTCTCGTCTTATGAAAGAACCATCAGGTGATGAACCGAATTAAATTTGGTCATAAACAGTTCAAAAAACATACTTCAAAATCAACGATTAAAACTTAAAAATAACTACAAGGTTGGATTTCAACACAATTGATAATTCAATTCAGAGAGTTATTGGGTTTATCCTACAAAAAAGTTTGACTCAATGGGGAAGCAGACGTTTTACAGTGATAAAATGGTCCATTCGCAAATATCCTCAGTGAATAAATTCGGGTATTAATGTCACTGTGATTTGATTGATGGTGCTTATAATGATGGAAATATAAAACACAATGACATAATTTCATTCAGATACGCATACTCAACCCCAATTGGTTAATAAATTCAATAGGAACCGGCAAGAAATTTGGTTATCTCCACTAGTGTCAGGGAAAAACCATACATCAGGAGTGACATTTAGGATAACACGAGGCCAGATATCGTATGAGTTTTCTTTAATGGAGAAGTTATATCATCAGAATTCACGCTACGTGAAGGTTGGACCAATAAATACAATACGATGGTCTTGTGTGAGGAAGACACGAGTGGGGAAAATTAAATAATTACGGGGATGGGATGTTCCTTTCCATACCACACAAGGGCCGAAGGTATGTATTCTTGTAAGAGGATACTATATGAACTATGAGACAAAGGGTGTCGGACATCAATTTCGGAGGAGATGGGAAATTGATACTCTAATGGGTATCGGTTCTAACGTGATTCTTTAAACATACAGACCGTAATTGGTTCAACTGCTTCTCTGATAGGAAAGTGTAGCAGGTGCTATATGAAAAGAGTATAAGAAAGATGGCCCAAGAGGATCTCATAAATTTTACAAGGCAATAACACTAAGGAAATTAAGAAAGTGCAAAACTCCAGGTTGTCTGCCCCAAGTAACGACAGAAAATTAATTCGAATACTTGACTCAGGGTTCAAAAGTTTTAACATTTTTTCCTTTAAATAAATACAAGTATGGGAAGCAGATTGATGAGGTATCTATGATTCTTGGATGAACTCATAGTATCTCAACTCCACTAAAAAAAAAAGAAGATTACTTCAAAGGTAAATGCATAACTGGAAAGACTGGATACAAATGGTACAAAAAAGTATTTGAAAAAATAGATAAACAAACCTATTTGAATCTATCCGAAGTTTCTTGTGTGTAAATTTACATCACTAAGGCTGGGAATAACACAAACGCCACACCTGGTAAATGATTTCTTCCTGGAAATGTTTGATAGTGTTCGTTTGTACATTGGAACACAGAAGTTGAAGCGGTTGATTATGTCTCTGCTGTAATCTGAAATGAGTGAAAGTTTTTACACTATGTTCATTCGGTGATAGAATGCGGAAGGGGGGCCTTGTCCGAATTTTATTCCTGATATGTCAACGGGGAACAAACACAGGACCCTGGATATAATTCCAACAGGAAAGGGAATGCGTAACATGATGATACAAAAGCAGGTATCAATTAGTTTGTTACTGTGCAGTCCTCTTAAGAGTAATTTTTGGATTATGTGTGACTCAGATAAAGTTCTGTATGGTGCTTGTAAATTAGATTTCAACTACAAAAGGAAATGATAATGAAAAGCATTATTTCCTTTTTGGTGTTGGTGAGGGCTGTTTATCGGGTAGAAGCAGAATAAATTTGTAATTGATGAAAATATGAAGTTGGTATAGTTAGTGAATAGCTCCTAATCTTAAACAGAAGAGATGTTGAATAGAAGACTTACTCAAAGAAACCACTCGTGTATCATACCTCAAACGAAGATGCCAACACGTTAAACTCAACCAAACCACTTTACACGTGAATTTGGGTGTTCTGGAAGGAAAGCCACGATATCTGTGGATCATTTTTAAAAAGCCAGATGGTGATCACTGCGACTGATGAGAATAATGCATTGAGTGATAAGTGCTAAGGTGAACAACTTCGTGTTCTCTAGATGGCCATTTTACCAACGGAGATTAGATTGGATAATTGAATTGGAAAATGATTTTTCTGAAGCATACAAGGTCGTACCAAAAGGTGTGTGAAAGTAAATGGAAAATAAGAACCTATTTTGGATATGCGCACCAGCATTTAAAAAGTTTGTATAAATCTATGCGTTTGACCTAGAGTGACTCAAAGGAACAACTGAGTAAAGTCTAATGCGAGGTGGATAGCTTCCCTATAGCATGAAAGAGGAGAGAGTGAAGAAGTTATGCATATGTGTTTGCTTTTGGAAGAAACAGTAATTACAGATTAATTACAGATAATGGTGGTATGATGTGTCTCAACGTGGTATATTTTTGTTAATAATATGAGTGCAGTCAAGTAGTAGCCACTCAGAGACGTGGGGTATGAAGTCTGAATCCAGGATCATCGTGTCCATAAACTACGAATGGCTTGTGTTCAATCAGAATAAGCCTGTAGCGATTGAACTCGTTAATACAATTCAGTGTATAGAAAAGAGCAGATATGTGAGAGATTGATGTTTTGCTCAACGAAGAGAACAGGTAAAATCTGTGAACGATCATCGGGCTCCTTAAAATTAAAGAATTGCACAAATCCAAGTGGTTGAAAAATATTCAATAAGAGAGAGCCGAGTGGAAAGGATGTTTTGCTCCCATAAGTGTCTAATTTCGCTTATTTCGCTGGTTGTAAGAGTGCGGTATTTGAGCATTGAACGGGTGGTATTTCAAGCAGGGCGTGCGGTAAAACTGCCACACGAAAGGAAGTGCTTCAGCTGCCGGGTCAAAAAGAATTGGAAAGACATAGAACAAAGAGTTGGAGAAGACAGAAGTTAGTGGAAGAGTGGGTGTAATTGTAGATCTGTGCTGAAAAACTCGTGTGAAGGTCTGGACCCTGGATAGGAAGCAGAGATTGTCTAGTTGGAGATA
>JAXMNL010000130.1:3737-25107 GCA_035128595.1 Eptatretus atami | reverse complement strand
AAAAAATCACTTCCAGAAAAAGTTTTAAAATCAATTCTGGTGAAAAAAAAGGTGAAAAATAATCACTTCTTGTCAACAAAAATAGGAAAAAATAACCCAGAAAAAGTTTTAAAATCAGCTCCAGTGAAAAAAAAAGTGAGTCACTTCCAGTCAACAAAAAAGAGGAAAAAATCACTTCCGGTGGAAAGAAAAGGACTAATAAGTCACTTCTGGTCATGAAAAAATAAGAGGAGGTGGGCTGGGTTACGTGTAGGTAACGCGAGTATATATTAGAGTGGCAACAGAGTGCGGAAGAGAGATGATATATCGCCCGGAGTTGGAGCGGAGAGTGCAAGATACGGGAGGGATATGACCACGGATCAGGAAGAGAGAGAAGTGTTCGCAGTGTCTGGAGTAATTATATATCTATGTCTATCTTATCATGATATTTATCAAATTATGAGATCAGACACGAGAGAGGGAGAGAGAGAGAGAATATATATGATAATATATATATATGTGAAATAATAAGTTTTACAATATCGAGGAGAGAGAGGTATTATATACTCTCACGAGGAGGAGCAGAGTAAAAGAAGGTTTTAAAAGTAACTCCAGTGAAAAAAATGAGTCACATCGACAAAAGCAGAGAGGAGAGCGCGTTGAGAGCGAGAAGAAGAGAGACTCTCGCGCTCCATCTATATACACACTGTGTCAACAATATAGTATGAGCTATCATGCGCAGGACGGATGAAAGCGAGGTGAGAAGAGACTTGAGCGTTCTCACTCTGTCTCTAGAGCGAGAGAGAGAGAGCTGAGAGGATATATCATTTCTCACGTATAGCAAGTGTCGATATATTATCACGACTGCTGGAAGCAGAGAGAGAGATATAGAGTGCTCACGAGTAAGCGTAAGCATGAGATGGTAGAGAGAGAGAGTAAGAGACACACAATAGAGTATATAGAGACTACGCAGGCACAACACTAGCGAGAGAGAAGTAGATCACTAGTTCGAGAGACATAGGAGATATGACGATCCAGTATCATAGAGCATGCAGCGATATTTCAGCTAGCAGACAGAGATAAGACGCTGTATCCGAGAGAGTCATCGACTGAGCTATATAGATCTAAGCGTTCAGAGAAAGATATGAGTTAGTGGAGAGTATATATTATTCTTCTATATCTGATATATGATTATAGAGGGAGATGCCTATATGATGTATTACGGTATTGGGCACTAGAGAGAGTAGAGGAGACGGAATAGATCTGCGTGAGTATAAAAGGTATATATAAATCGCAGAGGGAGAGATTAGAGACGTGGCAGAGGAGATACTGGGAGAGATATCGTATGATGATAGCATTAGAGAGAGAGAGAGAGCTTATATGAGAGGAGAGTGTAGAGATATATTGTTTGAGGTGACTATAGAGAGGAGAAAGCTCGAGTGGGTTATAAGACACTGGATAGTGTGAGATTAAAGTTGAGGAGCGAGCCTATATCTGCTGTATAGAGATGAGTGAGATATGAGATATACATATCAAGATTCATATATCTGTCGATATGTAGTCGGGGGTCCAGAGGAGACAGAGAGGAGTCGCGGCAGACGAGATAAGCTATAATACTTAGCGTTGATGGTGCCAGGAGATGAGAGAGTACGTCAGAGGAGAGGGATGAGAGATAGAGAGGGGACCTTAGATAGGAGAGGAGGAAGAGTATCATGCTTGAGGAGGATTGTCGTTGGAGGACGTCGTAAAACCATACTCGAGAGAAGAGTCTAGTCAGTCCACCTGATCTTGCCATCTTATGAGCAGTGGAGTGACTATCGAGCAACGATCTCCCGGGTAATATCAGGACAGGGATAGGAGCCATCTCGGCACGGTTGAGAGTTGATAGAGAGGAGAGAGCAAGGTAGAGAGTATATGTGAGCTAGGGACACGTTAGAGCAGACATTTAATGAGCTCTAAGAAGATAGTTCTTAGATATAGCTACTCAGCACTATATAGAGAGAGTAGAGAGAGTCATAGGCAGGCTCAGCTCGACAGCACCACTAGAGGCAGGAGGAGCACGTGAGTAGTATATAAGCATTATCAGCACGGCGTAAAGAACAGAGACAGGTAGTACGGCTCGTCAGTAGATATTGGTTATCAGTTTGACTATATATCTATGAGGAGAGGAGAGCTCACTGCAAAGTAGAGCCTCGGAGAGGATGAGGGAGATACAGAGAGTGATATGAGTATTGCTTAATCTACGGATAGAGGATATACGATATTGAGTAAGTAGTGAGTATACAGAGATTGCAGATGCCGAGTACACTTTATAACTATCCATATGTTGTGGAATATATATCACAGAATGGCGTATTCTCAGCGCGGCTATCTATATATAGAGACTATATACGCTAGACGCGCCAAAGAGAAACTATCATTTCTCGTCAACAAAAGCAGGGAAAAAATCACTTCCAGAAAAAATCAAATTAAATTCCGCTGAACAAAGAGAGAGAGATAAGAGAGTGATCGGGCACAGTCTACTAGATTGCAATAGAGAGATAAGGGAGTAAGGAGTCTCTCGGGGAGCATTGTAACAATCACCTGTTTCGATATCATGTAGTTGGACGTCCGGATGCACGAGCTGGTTTCCACGTCTCTGTACAGCGCGCAGAAGCTACATGTCTGTTTGCATTTTGTCAGTGAGCACGACGCTGTCTGCATACTTCAAGCACAGAATCTTACCTACCTGGAGGTACACAACGAGGGATATGCGAAGCACAGAGCACTGTGGCTATGGAGAGAGCGACATGAACACTCCAGAAAAGAGTGTTTAAATTCATCCCGCGAAAATATTATGAAAAATACATCGGACTCGCGCGACTTTGAGACGACTGCGGAGGATTTGAGAGAGAGTTACCGTTAGACAGTCGTGCGGAGCAGTCTCAGTGCATGTGACGAACACTATATATATTATATATAGCACCGTGTCTAGAGAGCGTCAGAGTGAGCGGTACTCAGAAAGAGAGGATATGGAGGAGGCTGAAACCGATGCATGAGAGATACGAGAGGTCGAGGAGTCACTATGTATATATATATCACAGCACAGACAGGAGAGAGAGTGTCTGGTGTGGAGTTGAGAAGAGAGAGAGAGTAGAGAGACACACACTATCACGATATATACATCTATCATAGGAGACAGCTATGCGCGAGTCGCTATCACTGTGGGACGGGAATGATTATATGTATATGAAGCCGAGGGTCTATGTTGAACTGAGGATGTAGCGTCGAAAATATATGGAAGATAGGCAACTCACTTTGTTCCGTGGTGCCACCGCTCTGAGTCAAGTGGAGAAAGAGAAAGGGAAAAAAACACGTTTCCAGAAAGTGTTATCCAGATAACTCTGAGACGAAATATAAAAATAATCTACGGCTGGTCAACAAAAAGGGGGAGGTTGAAGTGTATCACAAAAAGAGCGAGCTTCCTGCAGGGCGTAGAGAGATCATGAGTGTCACGCTGAACACTCGAGCCATCTTGGCAGAGAGATATTATACTCTGTCTGGACTACCATACCTCACATGTGTCGACGGTCGAGCAAGAGAGCTGTATAGATATGTATATAGAATTATCATGAGCACTATGAAACAAAGATAGAAAGAGAGTCATACGAGTGTCCAAAGATGTATACGGGGAGTCTGGCACACGAGAGTATTATATATGTAAAAATATGAGCTGCTGAGAGAAGCTGACCAGAGGCGAGAGATCAGACTACTTCGTAGAGAGTTTTTGCATATTAGAGGAGAGCTTACAACATTACAGAAAGTAGAGTATTTGAGCTTCTGAGTATATTCATCACACTGAGTGTAAGACATCCTGCGACAGGAAAAGACGGTAGACACTGCATATCGGGGGCAATCGCAGCTGGAGATTCATGCTAATGTAGGTAGTATGTATATATGAGAGGAGTGAGCATTCGTGTATGGTTCTTGACCTCTTGGCGGTAGAGAAACCATAGAATTCCGAGAGCTTATTAGAGTGAGAGAGTAGAGAGCATTGTATATAAGATCAGCGGATGAAGTTAGTATGAGAGATGTCAATACTAGAGCGATGTCGATATGCGATTCACATTCTAGAAGACACGGAGATTAGAATAGAGACATATGGTCAGGCCATGTTAGAGAAGCGGAAGATCTTCATGTGCCAGGCGAGAATAATATAGAGAGGATGCTCGATGCTCTACTGGGAGGGCGCGCTCTAGGTCGCACGCGAAGGGTACAAGCGATGAGCGGAACAGTGACTTGTGGGATTGACACGTGTAATAGTAGTAAGTCATGTAATATGTATCTCATACGAGAGGAGATAGGAGAAGAGACGTTCCACTTGAGAGAGATATAAGAGAGAGAGAGACGGGTCGCTGACTGTCCACGGGAGGTGCGAAGTTCCAGAGTTAGATCACAGCTTAGGATATATGGAGAATTCGATGTCTCGCACATCGGGTTCACTATAACAAGTTTCATATCAATATCTACTCTCGTGGGCTAGAGAGATGAGAGTGCCAGTATCTGAGTCACTTGTGATGGCATGTCTGCGAGACGACGCAGACTCGGAGAAAGCGCTTACTCATGTCGATCGACACCATAATACACTAATCCATGCGAGTATTCAGAATTGATATATGAGCACTGCGAGGATCAATTATGCTGTCACGCCTCGTGTACCGGATCATAATACTCCGCCGAGAAACCGAGAGAGAGAGCCAGACCCCAGATCAGCACCCATTATATAGATTACGAGACTAGCGCGACAGTCTATGTATTCGCAGTGGACTTCACTTATATAGAGAAAGAGATGAGCGTATAGAGAGAGGATGATCGATTAATGCAGCAGAGCTCTATGTCGAGAGCCCACTATAGTGAATATACAAATCCAGGCGAGTGAAGACTGAGAGTTGACTGATGAGAGCCCTACGTTGTAGTGCAGAGGATATTATAAATAAAGATGTTGTATCGGAGACTATGCTGCCTGGGTACTGGGAGCGGTGAATTAAAGATGAGAGTGAGGTGAGGCGAGTAGAACGTCCGTTAATACGGTGTTTATAGTGAGAGCGCATCACATGCGCACAGAGATACCAGGAGGAGTTGAGTGTGCTCGTGCTGCGATGCGAAAGGAACCCGAAAAACTCAGGCCACTCCTGGCTACAAAAATAGGAAAAAATCACTCTCCGGGTGAAAACAAGTGACAAAATATCATTCTGGCAACAAAAAGGAAAACAACACCTTACCAAAAGTTAATCACTTTCCAATGAAAAATATAGAAAAATACTCACTCTGGTCACAAAAATGAGGAAAAAAATGCACTTTCCGAAAAAGTTTTAAAATCACTCTGCCTCCGGTGATAGAAAAGTGAAAAAAATCACTTCTACTCAACAAAAAGGAAAAAAATCACTTTCCAGAAAAAGATTCAAAAATCAATTCATGAAAAAACTGAAAAAATATACTTCTGTCCACAAAAAAAGGAACAAATCAGGTACCCCGGAAAAAGTTTTAAAATCACTCTGATAAATAATATGGAAAAGATAATCACTTCTGCTCATATTTCCACTTCGGTTTTTTCAAAGTTTTTTTCAAAAAGATTTTTTTTCCGTTTAAATCAAAAGTTTTAAAATACTTCTGTGAAATAAATAAAATAATCACTTTCTGGTAGAAAGATGAAGAACACTCCAGAAAAAGTGTTTAAAATCAATCCGGCGAAAAATATATGAAAAATACTCACTCTGGTCATAAAAAATGGGGGAAAAAAATCACTTCCGTAAAAAAGTTCAAAATCGAACTTGTGTGACAAAATAGAAAAATAATCACATCTGGTCAACAAATATAGGAAAAAATCACGTCCAGAAAAAGTGTTAAAAATGCATTACAAGTGAAAAAAAATGAAAAATAATCACTTCTGGTCGAAAAAATAGGAAAAATCACTTCCAGAAAAAGTTTTTTAAAAATCACTTCCTTGTGAAAAAAAGGAAAAATAATCAATCTGGTCAACAAAAAGGGACAAAAAATGCATTCCGGGAAAACTTTTAAAATCAATCACAATGAAAAATAATAACTCTGGTCATGAAAAAAGAAAAAAAATCACTTCAAGAAAAATTTTTTTAAATCAATCTGGTGCACAAAGAATGGTGAAAAATAATCCACTTCTAGTCACAAAAATAGAAAAAAAACCGCAGAAAAAAGTTTTAAAATCACCTCCAGAAAAAAAAGTGAGTCATACATCCAGTCACAAAAAAGAGGAAAAAAACACTTCCGGTGGAAAGAAAAGGTAATTAATCACTCTGTATGGAAAAAAATCGGTAAAAAAAACCCTGTCACTTCCAGAAAAAAGTTTTAAAAATGCAATTCAGGTGAAAGTAAAAGTAATACTTCTATCAACGAAAATAGAGGAAGAAATCACTTCCAAAAAAGATTCAATCAATTCCATAAAAAAAACTGAAAAATAATCACTACAGTCACAAAATAGGAAAAATCATTCCAGAAAAAGTTTTAAAATCAATTTGGTGAAAAAACAGGTGAAAATAATCACTTCTGGTCATAGCAAAAACAGAAGGAAAAATGAACATCAGAAAAGTTTAAAATCACTTCAGGTTAAAAAAAATGTGAGAAGTAATAGATTACTTTTCAACAAAAGAGAAAAAAAAAAATCCCTTCCGCGGGGAAAGAAGAAGGAATAATATAGGCACTTCGTTCAACAAAAAAGAGAATACAAGAATCACTTCCGGGTGGAAACAAAAGGAAAAATAATCTACTTCTGGCTCAAAGAAAAAGAGAAAAGAAATTAACTTTAGAAAAAGTTTTTAGAATTTCGGTGAAAAAAAGAGTGAAAATAATACATCTGGTCGACCAAATAAAATAGGAAAAAATAACATTCCGAAAGAAGTGAAAGTAAGACTTCCAGTGAAAAAAATGAGTCACTTTCTGTCAACAAAAAGGAGTAAAATCACTTCGGTAAACCAAAAAGCGAAAAATTCAACTTCCTGGTCAACAAAAAAAATAGAAAAATCACTGTCCCGGTGAGAGAAAAGGAAAATAGGCACTCTGGCAATAAATGCAAAGGAAAAGAGATCATATTTCTCAGAGGGTCGCAAGAAAGGGTGCTTTTGAAAAAATCTACTTATCCGATAAGAAAAAAGCGAAAAATAATCACTTCTAGTCAACAAGAAGGAAAAGTCACTTCCAAGAAAAAAGATTGCAAAATCAATTCCAGTGAAAAAAAACTGAAAAATACATCCACTTAACAAGTAACAAAAATAGGAAAAAAATCGATTCCGAAAAAAGTTTTAAACATCAATTTCGGTGAAAAAAAAAGAGGAGGACAGATAATCAACTTCAGGTCAACAAATGAGGAAAAAGTAACACCGGCAGAAAGTTTAAACTCACTCAGGTAAAAAAATGACATACTAAGACATACTTCGTTGGTCAAAGAGAGAAAAAAAAGAAAAAGAAAAAAAAGAAAAGTTTCCACTCCGGGCAAGAGAAAGGAAAAAATTATACGCACGTGTGAAGACGGTTCTGTTAGAGCCTAAATAAAGGGAAAAACGCACTTCCGGTGAGAAGACAAGTGAAAAACATCTGGTCCAACAAAAAAAAAAATAAAAAAAAAAAGAAAAAGGAAAACAATCTACCTACAAAAAGTTTTAAAAATCACTTTCCATGGAAAAATATATGAATATAAAGTAATCCATCTGGTCAACAAAAAGAGGGAGAAAAAATTCGACTTTTCCGGAAAAAGTTTTAAAACACTTCCGGTGAAAAAAAGTGAAACAATAATCACATTGAGTCAGCAAAAGAAAAAGAAATAAATCACTAGAATGGATCCAGAAAAAAGGTATTTCATCAAAATCAATTACCAGTGAACAAAAAACTGAAAAAATAATTACTTCTGGTCACAAAAAGAAACAATCACGCCGTCCCGAAAAGTTTTCAAAATCACCTTTCCGTGAAAATATGAAGTGACGAAGCAGAGCTATGGTGCGGTTTGACAGTGTGCTGGGTGGAGATAAATCGATTATACATATAAAAAAACAAGAAACAAAAAAAGAACTTCTGCTCATTTCCACCTCGGTTTTTCAAAGTTTTTTTTTTCAAAAGATTTTTATTTTTTCCGGTTTACGATCAAAAGTTTTAAAATGCACTTCCGGTGAATGAAATACAATAAGAGATAATCAGTTCTGGTCATGAAATATAGGAAAACACTCCAGAAAAAGTGTTAAAATCAATTCCGGCGAAAATAATGAAAAATACTCACGTTCTGGTCCATAAAAAAAATGGGGAAACAAAAATCGCACTCCGAAAAAGTTGGAAAATCCAATTGTGGTGAAAAAAATAGAAAAATAATCAACATCTGGTCAACAAATATAGAGAAATTAGTCAGAAAAAGTGTTTAAAATCAATTAACAGTGAAAAAAAAATTGAAAAAAAATAATCACCTTCTGGTCATGAAAAAATAGGAAAAGAATCACTTCCAGAAAAAGTTTTTAAAAATCACTTCCTGTGAAAAAAAAGAAAGGAAAATATCACTTCTGGTCAACAAAAAGGCAAAAAATCACTTCGGGAAAACTTTTTTAAAATCAATACAATGAAAAAATAATAACTTCGTGGTCAGGAGAAAAATAAGTAAAAAAATCACTATCAGAAACACGTTAAATCAATTCTGTGAAAAAAAAAGGTGAGTCGACTTGCCAGTCAACAAAAAATAGGAAAAATCCACTTCCGGTGGAAAGAAAAGGAAAAATAAGGCAATCTGGTCAATAAAAACAGAAAAATCATTCCTCGAAAAAATTTTTAAATCACTTCTAAGTGAAAAGGACAACATCACTATCTAGTCAACAAAATAGGGAAACATCAACTTCAGAAAAGATTCAAAATCAATTCCAGTGAGAAAAAAACTGAAAAATAATCCTTACAGTCAACAAAACAAAGAGGAAAAACTATCACTTCCAGAGAGAAAGTTTAAAAACAAATCAATTCTGGTGAAAAAAAGTAAAGAGAGAAATCATCCTTCTGGGTCAACACAAAATAGGAAAAAATAACACTTCCAGGAAAAGAGGTTTCTTAAAATCACTTCAGGTGAGAAAAAAGAAAGAAATAAATTCACTTCTGGTCAAATCAAAAGGAAAAACTCACCTATTCGAGCAAGAAGTATTAAAAATCATTCAGGTTAAAAAAAATGAAAATAAAGATTACTTCCATGTAACAAAAAATGAAGAAAAACATCACTTTCGTTGGAAAGGAAAAATATCACCAGTAAAAAATAGGAAAACAATCCAGCTCTAGAAAAAGGATTTAAAATCGACATTCAGTAAAAAAATATATGAAAAATAAATCACTTCCGTCAAGCAAACATAGAAAGAGGAAAAAATCAACTTTCCAGAAAAATGTTTAAAATACATTCCTGGTGTCAAGAAAAAGTGAAAAAATATCACATTCGTAGTCAACAAATACGGAAAAAATCACTTCAGAAAAAAAGATTCAAAATCATTCCAGTGAAAAAGAACTGAAATAATATAGCTTCTAGTCAACAAAAAATAGGAAACAATCAGTCGAAATCAAGTTCTTCAGAAATAATTTAACCACCGGTGAAAAATAAGTGAAAAATAATCACTTCTGTCATGCAAAAAATAGTGAAAAATCTCAGAAAAAGTTAAATCAATTCCGGCAAGTTAAAAATACAAATGAAAAACTAATAACATTTGCAGTCATAAAAAATAGGGAAAAAATGCACTTCCGTCAAAAAGTTGATTAAATGCATTACTGGTGACAAAAAAGAAAAGAGTAATCACATCTGAGTAGGGTGGGATATAGCTGATTCTGGCTCATCTTTTCCCAGGTACCAATGAATGGCAGGGGATTTTCAAGCGATTCACGGATTTTTTTCCCTAAAATTACACCGCCCTATCCCAGGTATATTTGTTGTCTCCCCTTTTAACCTAGGGGCATTCATTCAAATAACCAATGCGACATACGCACATAAGAGATTGGTTCAAGTAAAGCAACGTAGTAATGTGGTTTCGTTCAAGGGGATTCTGAAAGATATCGAAACTGTACAGCCAGGACCACTCATTTTCAAATAACCAATGTATATTATGTTTAGACTCAGCCATGTGAACCTATAAACATTTGTTTCATTCTCATATGCCTATCAATAAGTTTAATTTTCTTTGCACAAAATCCCCAGCTAAAATATTAAAAACAAACATTTGAATCTTATATTTTTAAATATCACCCCCTTTTGTGCGCATGTATGAAATGATAACGTTCTGTTAAATGAATCACATCTGACCACCTGCCTGAGTTGCATATCATTTTGAGAATTATAGTAAATTGGTTTTTCCATGTTAATTGATAACCATCGAAGTTTCAGTCCAATTGAAGATATTTATTTTTTTCTTTACATCCTCTAACTACTTAGTTTTTAAATTGATTCGCTTATTTGTTTTATTTACCTTGTTTTCGTTATTTTTTCAATAAGACTTATTTGAATATTTTCAACTATGCATTATGTTTTTCCATTTTATATACGCAAGAATGAGATTTTCTCACTCTTTCAGTGATAATACTTTGGCTTTAAACATTTATATATTGTGAAAAAACGGTGCGGTAGCACCTTAAAAACACCAACCCATCTTCCATTGTTAAACTTGGTGTCCATATGGAACACAATCTATTCTATAACACCTTTCATAACAATAAATCCATATGGAACACAATCCTATTCCATTTATCTAAAGATAATCTCTTTATCATCAAAAGGCTCCTAAATGCCTTATTATATTATATCTTCTTCACTATATAATGTTATGTTGTTATAACTCTTATTTGGTATGTCATTTCTATATTCTTCTTTCCTTATTCATCAAAAATATAAATTTTTCTAAAAGTTATTGATTTCTTATTACATATTTCTTTATCCCTTTAACCTTTTATGGAAATCTGATCCTGGATCACCATAACTTATAAGCATATGCCTTTGCTCTCAATCCAATAAACTCACTCATTACTTTTCCACCCAACTCATCCTTAAACTTACCAATAACCTTTTCATTCTTTTGAAAATAACTCGCTCTCTTCAAAGATTGACTTGTATCAATATACTCAATATTTTTCTTCATACTTTATAAAACATCATCAGTTTTTTATATCTAGATAAAACTATCATGTCCATATACAACAATGAAACATTTTCACCATACCTTTCTTTAAGCCATTATATCAAATAATCATACATCAATATCTTTGAATAATGTCAAATGAACTGCTGTGCTAAGCAATATAAATTGGTTGATCCCGATTAACAATACTTTCCTGTTTCGATATGAATAGCGCAGAGACAAGGTTCTCTGAAAAAAAACCTCTCTCTCGTCAGAACCTTGGTTTATTTATCAATCTAAGAAGCTTCTTTCCAAGATGTTGCGAATCTAATGTTTTGCCTGTTTCTAACATTTCCATAGTCTTTCCCAAATACAGGCATTATTTCATTAATTATAAAAGTCCTCTTCAAATTTTTACTTTTTGTTAATTTGCTCTCGATATCTGTATTGAATTTAATATACTTTCATCCAAGGACTGTATTTGTTTAAATTTTAAAACTCTATGAATTTTAGCTACTCTCAACCCAGCAGATAGAATATTGTCTCAAGTTCCTGGATGCAAGAACATATCCCTCTTTATCATAAAATGTTTGTTAATAACTTTTCTGTTGATTTTCCTTTAATATTAAAACTTTATGATAATCACTTAACCCATTCTTTCTTTGGGGTCTTTCCTCAGCTGCAAAAGGCAGAATCCTTTGATCGGCTTTAGATATGGACGGATACACACTACTGGTAGTCACAAAATCAACTTCAAAGATACGGATACCTCTCCTCTCATGTCATTCCTCGTTGAGAAGAAATACCAAATCATTCAAAGCTTTCATATCGCTTCTTCCACACCCACTCTAATTTACAAATAAGGCAAGATTGAACATTGCCCAGTCCATGACAATTATTAGCAATCAAAATACATCAATAATTTACTACTTTTTCACTCTTGAGAGATGGAAGAATATTTAGACAGTGCTTTCGAAAAGCATATCTTTTGAACATACTTGTGATAGTCACCGACTCCTTAGAATCTCAAATCATCAAAAGCAATCTTACTCACTGATTAAATCAATATCTTGTTGTGTCATTTTCAACATTGCGACTCCAAACTAAACCAGGAGCTGGAAATTAGTGGCAGGATCTAATTCCATAAGCAATTCTTTATATGACGAGTGATCTAAATGCTTCAAGACACTCAGGCTAACAATAAAACATCTGTTTTTAGATACAAAATCATGATAGTTCTCCAACGGTTCTTTATCTTAATATATTTGTCCAAATTCTTGTGCGTGTTTATATTCCCTTATCACTTATCCTTGCTTCATAAAGGTTATTATAGAAACTTTTCCTTTGGAAGAAGTCTGTTGGGTTTCTTTAAATTCTCATAGAAAATGGAATTCAATAAATCATAAGGATAATTCCCTCCTTGTAAGAATTTTACTTCTTAGCTTTGATTTCATTCTTGTGTTGGATTTCCTCTCGAGAGTTAGAATGACCCTCTTCAACTCAGAATTTCAGTCTTTAATCAGAAGTTTCCTCTTTAGTTTAGAATTCATCATTGTTTGAATTCTTCTTTACAACATTAGAATTTTCATCTTCAGTAAGAATTTCTTCATCTAATTTCCCTCATGTAATTAGAATTTCCTCTTTAACTGTTGAATTCCTCTTAATCTGAATTTCCTCTTTAGTTACGAATTCCTCTTTTGGAAAGAATGAATTAAGTTTTGGAAAAGAGCCGTGGAGCTTAGATTTGATGCTAGTTGGCTAGTGGTGTTCCCATAATACTGTAAGAATCTAGAAACTAATAGCGAGTTATAGTTTTGTGAAGTATCATTTTTGCAAATGAAATATACTTTTTGATTGTTTGTTTGTTATGGCAAGAACTATTCCCTGGTGTTTTGAAAAGTTCAATTTTAAAAAAGGATGTGTAATCAAGTTGGCAGCTGTGTGAAGTAAAGACTGGAAATAAAAAGGTAATTTATAATTAAGATTACAGACAGGAAATGAGCGGGACCTCTATATTTAACCGCAGTAAGATGAACCAAATATCCCTAACTTTAGCTCCTTCGAATTTCCTCCTCACAAATATGACAGATATTGTTCTTTCTAAATCTAATTTTTCTTCTTTGTTTTATTTATCGTTCATTTTGTTTTCTTTCCAAATTAATTTACGTTAGTCTTATACAGGACGCTAGTTACACTAAACGTGATCCGTATTACAAACTCGTTGTGAAGCATTTTTCGCACCGATAAGTTCAAGTTATTAATAGTTCTCCAACAGATGATTGATATAATAACAGAAGCACGAAGGAATAGTTTTTGAAATTTATTTGTACTATGAGTCTATTTGGATAGGAGAAGCAGTATTATCTTTTTAAGGATTACTCACTCAAAATCAGCGTATATTACAAATGGGTGCATGAATAGTATATTATAATCTAAAGAAAGTCTTTTCTACCAGGTATTAAGCATTGTAAGTCAGCTTGATTTAATGATTACTACAAATATTTGAATGTTGTTCTAATCGTTCTTGTAAGAAAAGAATATAGACATCGCTACAAGGATATATTTGTTTGCTGTTACTGAAATACCTGAGAAGAGATTAATCTGATAAATTATCTCCGATGTCATTGTGTAAATGTGAAATTCTTTCCAACAACTAAAATATAAAAGACTCATGTGTGTTCTTCATTTTTTATAGTTGTTTTGAAATTTTAATGATTTGAACTTTGTTTGTATCCGTTAATCCATATATAATTAATAGAAAGATGATTCTTTTTCTCAAATTAGGAATATCTTAGTCGGCATGGGAATTTAGAAATCTTTAAATGTCCAAGGTATTCTCATATTTCATATATTGTTTTACTCTTTCTGATACATTGTTGGTGGACTTAAGTGAGGCAAGGAACAGACAAGAAAACATTTATGATCATTGTTCTTATAATTAACAACGTGCCTTCTTTAGTTTTATTTCTTTTGGTAATTCAATATAAAAGAAGCTTAAGAGGGTTTGATTTTAAGAATGTGTATATCTAAAAGATGATTTAAAATTGAATCCACTTCTACCACTGTATTATCAACATCTCCTCTGCTTGATGTTCTTCATAAACCACACTCTTCAAAAAAATCTTGGATGATGTTATAAAATTGAAGATCTGTTTCTCATAATAAGGAGTTTGTATTCTTCAATCTGTCCCTTTTCATATTCCATTTTCCTTCTCCCATATAAAACTTTAAAGTTTTCCAATTTCATTTTAATTCTTAATAACTTTTCAACATCAGGTTCACTAATTTCCAATTGGATTCAGTTTGATGATGGGAACGGGTCTCCAAATTGAAAATCCTTATTTTTATATGCCCTTTAATGCCCCATCAGTTTTTCATATATAGTCCCTACCTTTAAACTTTAAACTCATTTCTTGTGTTTTGTATTAAGATGTCTATTAGAACTACTCTTCAAACATCCTTTGAGCATATCACATGATGTTTTTCTTTCATATCAAAGAGGAGATATTTTATGAATAGATTAAATGTGTGTTTGTGGTTGGGAGGTGGTTTTCTATAATGTTTAGTATTCGTGATTAACAAACATCGCAGTAACACTTGTATTCACCATAATTTAATATAATAGAAAACTTTGCTTGAAACTAAAATTTTTCATTGATGAAAAGTCGTTATTTTACATAGGTGAATCTGTGGCTTAACTAAAATTTTCTGATGAAAATTTCGTTGATTTTGACAGGTGAATCTCTTGCTTAAACTAAATTTCTTGATGAAAATTTCGGTTTATTTTACAGGTGAATCTGGTGCTTAAACTAAATTTTCTTGATGAAAATTTCGTTGATTTAACAGGTGATCTCTGCTTAAACTAAAATTTTCTTGATGAAAATTCGTTGATTTTACAGGTGAATCTCCTGCTTAAACTAAACATTTTCGTTGATGAAATTCCGTTTATTTCAGGTGAAATCTGTGCTTATAATAAAATTTCTTGATGAAATTTCGTTGATTTTAACAGGTGAATCCTGCTAAATAAACGTTTTGATGAAAATTCGTCGTTATTTTACAGTGAATCTGTGCTAAACTACAAATTTTTCTTGATCGAAAATTTCGTTGATTTACAGGTGACATCTTCTGCTTAAAGCTAAAATATCTTTGATAAAATTTCGGATTATTTTACAGGTGAATCTGGCTATAAACTAATAATTTTCTTGATCGAAATTTCGTTATTTTACAGTGAATCGTGCTTAAAACCATTGTTATCCTCCAACTTTCTTCACTTAATAAATACATTGTTCAAGACACAGAAAAGACAAGTTTCAATCAATCTCATTCAATTTGTAAAGATACTGAGAATATGTCAAGGATGTAAAAGTTGAACAAGATAAATATAACAACTATTGGCATTAAAAACAAGTTATGGCGGAATGATATGAGTTCTTTCAATTTAACTTTCAGTGGAAGGGCTTTTAGTATACCTGGTTGAACACAATTAAAGTAACTCTAACAAAATGTTTTCTCCCTCTCCTTTGGTGAAATATATTCAAAACTAGAAAAAGCCAATGAAACAAGAAAAATAGTATCAAAAAACAAAAATCACCCCCTTATGGATGAAGCTTTAGAAAGAACAAGATAAGACCATCGTGTAATATGCAAGGAGAAATTTGTATTTGTTCAACCAACCCTAAGGATTAATCCTGATGAAATATACAGGATGTTAATTATCAGGTGAAATGACATTTCGTTCAATAGTAAGTTAAGGACATTTTAAAAAAATTACTTTAATAAGAAAAATTGTGTAGTTGATCTGGTAGATTGAAAAGTATACTAGATATCGTGGTAATATTATTAAATATGAGTCAATATGCAACTGAAAAGTATAGATGAATTTAGTTTAAGTAAAGTTTAACTTTATAAATATGAATAGTTTCTCGATTGTTGAGCCTCTGAAGTCCCTGATTCTCCATATGAACAATTGGTTTGAGAATTGTCCTGCGTGTGAAAGACGGGATTGAAACACAGAGTCAAAAGCCATAAACAATGTATATTTCTGTGATTATCTTCTAATTAATGATAATAGAAAAGATAAATAAGGAAAAATAACTTTTTTAGATTTACACCAAAATGAATTGATCTTTAGCAAGGATTGATTAGAGAAATGAATGTAAAGTATGAGGGTGATAACACCCTTTCCTACAAGGGAAGAAACTGAACGTATTAAAGAAATGGTTCAAGAGGAAATTGCTGTTATATATTATTCATGGGATGTGATTTTCCAGGGAATGATCACACAGATATGCATAAATAGAAATAAATGATTATCTTGAAATTAAACCTGAACTTAGGATAAAATATAAGAGTCTAAAAAGAGCCAATAAAATAAATTAAAAACCTGTTTTCCAAATATAATAAATGAATGATTTTTTAACCCCACATTTGGAAAAATAAGAATAAAATTTAACGAACCATAAAAATCTCCACAATTCATTAAAGATGCCTCATATTGGTGTCAATGTGATGTGGAAAAACGCTTACTTTTAAAGATGCTCGCTCACTCCCAACTTTTTATGATTAATTAATTTAATAATTTCACAAGGTCCAGTTTTTTCAACCAGGTTATCAACTACTCCAACAAGGTTTTAATTGCTGGTCGCAAAAAGAAGATATAATTGGTTTATGTTAACTTCAAAAACCTAAATGATTATAACGAATTGAGATGATATACAGGCGTATTTTGTGAATACACAGAGAGTAAAAAGAAAATCAATAACCGATACTTGTTAGTTCTTAGTGGATTAATAGATGATATAGAGCCGTCTCCCCAAGAAATTTTTGGATAAATCCAAAAAGAACCTCGTTTATCTTGATGATTGTGTTAATGGAGAGAAACCATAACGGTAATGGGGACAGCTACTACACAAGAGGAGACATTCTTCTTGTAGTTGTATTTATCTTTAGTCAATCGTCTTTCAACTTCCTCGTCGTTCCAATCAGAAACAATGAATAATGACTTTATTTTATCAAGTTAAATTCAATAGATATTTAACAATTTTTGGAGAGACAATGTTCTATACATGTATGTAGTAAAAAGGAATTGGGGATACATGAAACACACGACTGAAAAATATAAATATATTGTTTGTGAAACAAGATGAAGATATTAAATGATATTTTTCAATAAATAAAGGATGCGAAAGAAAGCAAGAAGATTTAGGGAACATTCAAAGAGTTGGTTTCAAAAGGTTTAAAACAACAGGAAGGACATAAAGAAGAAACGCAGGCAAAAACTAACTGGGGTGAAAGAAGCATTTGAAAGCAAAACAAGGAAAGTTTTTTAAAAACCACTTTTAAAAGAACTTCCCAAGAAAAATTATAGATGTTTCACAGTTCCCACAATAAAATATACTCCTAGAAAGCTCCAAATTTAAAGATTTCAGGCCAATGAAGGAAGGACAGAAGTTAGAAGCATATAGAGAATTAGAATATGATGATGAAGATTATTTCAACAAATGGAAGAGATGAATCAGACCCCAGCTGATATATTGTGAATGCTCTTCAAAACAATGAATTATTCAGGCGGATTCAAAAACCCAAAGCAGGCTCTTCCAACAGAACAATCAGCAATATGTTCATTTGTTCAGAAAAGGTATTGATATTTAATGATGAATTAAGGTGTACTTGAATTCTGCTCGAACCCGGCTGTCAAACTAACTCCGAGATTAATGTTTCTTCTCACAAAAGATGGAAGACAGGTTCAATCCTGTGAGGGATGAACAAAGTATAGTTGAATAAATGCCATTGAATTGAAAACTAATGATGATAAAGTATATATTGATCTGCTGAACTCTGTTGATGTATAGGGTTATTCTTCTGGTAAAAGTAGGAAAGAATGAGAAGGACGACAACACATTATTGCAGGCTTTAAGTATGCCTTGGTTCAGTGTAGTTTTCCTCCAAATGAACACCATTCACAATTAGTTTAATAGACTGTTATTGTTGTTCAGGCCGCTAGAAGGCTGGAATAACAAGTTTGTTTTAATGAAGCATCAGCCATTTAGACCAGTTGATGAACACTGAAATAATTAATAAACATCAATATACAAGACATTTTATCTCATATAATAAGATGAGAAGCAACAACCTAAGTTTTCAATTCACCAACAAGCCGACCAGACTCTTCATTCCCATACCCACTACAACTTGAACAACAACAAGCAGAATATAGGCATCTTTATTGTCCATGTGAAACTTATAATACCTTATTTAATATAACTGAATAAAAATGACAAGGTTTAGTTATAATCCGGGGAAGTTGGATACAACACGATGAACAGTCTCACTGCGGAGCATGATGGAAAGCATTTCGAGAGAGTATCTTCGAAATTCTCGTCTTATGAAAGAACCATCAGGTGATGAACCGAATTAAATTTGGTCATAAACAGTTCAAAAAACATACTTCAAAATCAACGATTAAAACTTAAAAATAACTACAAGGTTGGATTTCAACACAATTGATAATTCAATTCAGAGAGTTATTGGGTTTATCCTACAAAAAAGTTTGACTCAATGGGGAAGCAGACGTTTTACAGTGATAAAATGGTCCATTCGCAAATATCCTCAGTGAATAAATTCGGGTATTAATGTCACTGTGATTTGATTGATGGTGCTTATAATGATGGAAATATAAAACACAATGACATAATTTCATTCAGATACGCATACTCAACCCCAATTGGTTAATAAATTCAATAGGAACCGGCAAGAAATTTGGTTATCTCCACTAGTGTCAGGGAAAAACCATACATCAGGAGTGACATTTAGGATAACACGAGGCCAGATATCGTATGAGTTTTCTTTAATGGAGAAGTTATATCATCAGAATTCACGCTACGTGAAGGTTGGACCAATAAATACAATACGATGGTCTTGTGTGAGGAAGACACGAGTGGGGAAAATTAAATAATTACGGGGATGGGATGTTCCTTTCCATACCACACAAGGGCCGAAGGTATGTATTCTTGTAAGAGGATACTATATGAACTATGAGACAAAGGGTGTCGGACATCAATTTCGGAGGAGATGGGAAATTGATACTCTAATGGGTATCGGTTCTAACGTGATTCTTTAAACATACAGACCGTAATTGGTTCAACTGCTTCTCTGATAGGAAAGTGTAGCAGGTGCTATATGAAAAGAGTATAAGAAAGATGGCCCAAGAGGATCTCATAAATTTTACAAGGCAATAACACTAAGGAAATTAAGAAAGTGCAAAACTCCAGGTTGTCTGCCCCAAGTAACGACAGAAAATTAATTCGAATACTTGACTCAGGGTTCAAAAGTTTTAACATTTTTTCCTTTAAATAAATACAAGTATGGGAAGCAGATTGATGAGGTATCTATGATTCTTGGATGAACTCATAGTATCTCAACTCCACTAAAAAAAAAAGAAGATTACTTCAAAGGTAAATGCATAACTGGAAAGACTGGATACAAATGGTACAAAAAAGTATTTGAAAAAATAGATAAACAAACCTATTTGAATCTATCCGAAGTTTCTTGTGTGTAAATTTACATCACTAAGGCTGGGAATAACACAAACGCCACACCTGGTAAATGATTTCTTCCTGGAAATGTTTGATAGTGTTCGTTTGTACATTGGAACACAGAAGTTGAAGCGGTTGATTATGTCTCTGCTGTAATCTGAAATGAGTGAAAGTTTTTACACTATGTTCATTCGGTGATAGAATGCGGAAGGGGGGCCTTGTCCGAATTTTATTCCTGATATGTCAACGGGGAACAAACACAGGACCCTGGATATAATTCCAACAGGAAAGGGAATGCGTAACATGATGATACAAAAGCAGGTATCAATTAGTTTGTTACTGTGCAGTCCTCTTAAGAGTAATTTTTGGATTATGTGTGACTCAGATAAAGTTCTGTATGGTGCTTGTAAATTAGATTTCAACTACAAAAGGAAATGATAATGAAAAGCATTATTTCCTTTTTGGTGTTGGTGAGGGCTGTTTATCGGGTAGAAGCAGAATAAATTTGTAATTGATGAAAATATGAAGTTGGTATAGTTAGTGAATAGCTCCTAATCTTAAACAGAAGAGATGTTGAATAGAAGACTTACTCAAAGAAACCACTCGTGTATCATACCTCAAACGAAGATGCCAACACGTTAAACTCAACCAAACCACTTTACACGTGAATTTGGGTGTTCTGGAAGGAAAGCCACGATATCTGTGGATCATTTTTAAAAAGCCAGATGGTGATCACTGCGACTGATGAGAATAATGCATTGAGTGATAAGTGCTAAGGTGAACAACTTCGTGTTCTCTAGATGGCCATTTTACCAACGGAGATTAGATTGGATAATTGAATTGGAAAATGATTTTTCTGAAGCATACAAGGTCGTACCAAAAGGTGTGTGAAAGTAAATGGAAAATAAGAACCTATTTTGGATATGCGCACCAGCATTTAAAAAGTTTGTATAAATCTATGCGTTTGACCTAGAGTGACTCAAAGGAACAACTGAGTAAAGTCTAATGCGAGGTGGATAGCTTCCCTATAGCATGAAAGAGGAGAGAGTGAAGAAGTTATGCATATGTGTTTGCTTTTGGAAGAAACAGTAATTACAGATTAATTACAGATAATGGTGGTATGATGTGTCTCAACGTGGTATATTTTTGTTAATAATATGAGTGCAGTCAAGTAGTAGCCACTCAGAGACGTGGGGTATGAAGTCTGAATCCAGGATCATCGTGTCCATAAACTACGAATGGCTTGTGTTCAATCAGAATAAGCCTGTAGCGATTGAACTCGTTAATACAATTCAGTGTATAGAAAAGAGCAGATATGTGAGAGATTGATGTTTTGCTCAACGAAGAGAACAGGTAAAATCTGTGAACGATCATCGGGCTCCTTAAAATTAAAGAATTGCACAAATCCAAGTGGTTGAAAAATATTCAATAAGAGAGAGCCGAGTGGAAAGGATGTTTTGCTCCCATAAGTGTCTAATTTCGCTTATTTCGCTGGTTGTAAGAGTGCGGTATTTGAGCATTGAACGGGTGGTATTTCAAGCAGGGCGTGCGGTAAAACTGCCACACGAAAGGAAGTGCTTCAGCTGCCGGGTCAAAAAGAATTGGAAAGACATAGAACAAAGAGTTGGAGAAGACAGAAGTTAGTGGAAGAGTGGGTGTAATTGTAGATCTGTGCTGAAAAACTCGTGTGAAGGTCTGGACCCTGGATAGGAAGCAGAGATTGTCTAGTTGGAGATA
>JAXMNL010000128.1:131964-146545 GCA_035128595.1 Eptatretus atami | reverse complement strand
ACTTTGTCTTTAAGAAATCGGTGTGGTCTGTTCCAGTCAAGGCATGGTTGAGCAGGTCAAAAACAGGCGACTTCAGACCCAAGCGAGGTTACCTGGGATACCGCCTAAGACTCCATCGAGAGCAGTGACGGATGCACTGATAAAGGATATAATTAAATAAGGCAGTATATTACCTTGAAAGGGGTTGTTTAAATTAACCCAAACACCCAATTTTCTTCAGGAACTTCCTTGGAGTTTTTTTTAGTGGGCATGCAAGGTTTCAGGCTGCTAGGTTTCATGGTTTTCGAGTTATGGAGACCAAATGACACCACACACACAATTTATTCGTATACATATATATATATTATATATATATATATAATATATTATATATATATATATAATATGTTGTTCTCTTTCGGCTGCTCCGTTAGGGGTCGCCACAGCGGATCATCCGTTATGATCCGCATACTGATTTGGCATAGGTTTTACGCCGGATTGCCCTTCTGACGCAACCTGGTCGCCTCTTACGACACAGGGATAAGGATTGGGTTTTGCCATGATTCCGGGCTGCCCTACACCTCTCATAGCCGGCCAGCGCAGAGCAGAGTTCCCGTCCTCAAGCGATCTCCAACCAAGCCTCCGAGTAGCCGGATTACAGGCGCACGCCACTACGCCCGGTATATACATATATATATAATATATATATATATATATTATATATATATATTATATATATATATGTGGAGATATTGTACATCTCCAGCTGAGAACAGCCATTTGTTAGTCATTGTTACCTTTTAAAGTCGAATGTAACATTTAAAAGAAAAAGCCAAAGCATTCATTGGCATTATAAAATGCTCACAGCTGCAGTTCTGACTGTGTTAGTAGTCAAAGCACGTAGTTATCTCTCCTTTCACAGAGCTGAACATCTGGCTTTCTCATTTGGCCTCGTAAAACATTCCTTAGCCTTGAGCCAAGGAAGCCCGATCATAAATCAGTACTGCTTGACAGAGTTTAACAGCTGTTTCCACTTTCCAAAAGTAGAACAAAGAAGGAATGTAAAGGCTCTTAAAATGTAAGCTGTCTTCCTGAAACCCTAGCCGGATAAAGACCAAACAGATGACTTTCAAAACCCAAAGGGAGGAAACAGCACTAGGCTTTTTCTCCTAATAGTCCTGCAGCGTAGTCTGATATTTCAGATCAATTGTTCAAATTTGCATAAAGACCAAAATTGGTACACATGTAGAATAATGTTTCGAAATTCTAGATATGGAGCCACCGAGATTGTGCCTTGGTCAGCTTCGGCGACCATTTTCCAGAATGGCGCCATTCTACTTTAGCGAAATTGGCTATATGTCTTATTTTCTTATTGTATTGGTGTAGATATAGAAAGTGTAAAATTCAGTAAATTGACCATGAAAATGAAATTGTCATTTCATGAAAAGACCATCACAAGAGATCTGCCAGTTCTGGAATGAGTTCCATGTGTCCCAGGCAGATTTCTTCCCATGCCCACGAATGCTTGATACCGTGTCACATCCGGTCATGGCGTGGAAGACGGAGGGCACGTGCCTTCTGTGGACCGAGGGAGGCAGCTATTTCATGGGCAGGGAGCAGCTATTTCATGGGCAGGATTAGCGGTAGTTCTTGCCGTCCCAAAGGCAATCCAGAGTTCATCCACTTGCATGGTAGTGCCTGGGCTACCATCACCGCAAGACGACGACGTTCGGTGTCTACGGTTCGAACTTGAATCCGACGGTGGTCATGTTCCTGCAGCATGGCCACATGTAGCATGATGCGAGTGTCCGCCTCTTCTTAGACCGCATGGAGCCAGAGTGCTTTCATTCCTGCTTGGGAGGCAGATGCTGCTTCGCCATCAGTGACTACAGCTCCTTTGCCTCGTCATGGAAGGACTGACGCACATCGACAGGAAAGGTGAAGAGCTCCACCTTGTTTGCGTCGACACATAGGAACTCTGCCAGTTTCCTGGTATGCTGCGGTGCTCACCACGCGCCGTCGCACCCCTTTTCCTCGTTTCTCTCCTTGTCGCCGTCTTCAAGGAGCATCTTTTGTAGCTATCCCAAAGAGGGTCGAGACGTGAAGCACGACGCAGCTGCCCCTCGACGTATGGGATGAAGACTTGGTGGCATATTCTTCAATGTTTGGCAGTGCCAGGCTTCAACTCTGCACGATGATGGCGGCGTCAAGGACAACAGAGTGACAGCAGGTGCTCAGACTGAGCTTCACAAAATACTTCTGAACTGTCACTGATGCTGTGTGCGAAAATGGATTTTCCCATAAAAATGACCATTTTTCCCCAATACATGGTTGGAAATATAACTAAATCAACACAAATGACATTTTATTGCTTTCCTTTGTAAATGACATCACATGGAGTATTTATCACCTCTGAGAACTACAAGAGAATAACAATGACAGATATCCCATGTTGTTAAAGTAGAATGGCGGCCTTTGGAAAATGGCCGCCAAAGCTGACCAAGGCAAAATCTCGAGTGGCTCCATCAGAATTGTTCAGATACATTAGTCACATATGTACCATTTTGGTGCTTTTATGAAAAGTCAAACATTGGTTGCTATGCTGCAGTACTATAAAAGGAATTGATCCCAGGAATGGAAGCTCATAGAAACAGTGATGGGCTGGCTAAATCATGAAACAAATGCCCCACAAGGGCTGGGCACATTGTATATAAGGCAAGCCAAATGCTAAGCTAGCGAGAGTTAGATTGAGCTGACTACTGTGGGTATTCTGTGTCTCTCTGTATCTCTCCATGTGACATGCTTGATGTGAATTAAAGCTTTCTCCACAGATCACGTGTGGCAGCGCTCGATCTCAATCAGCACGGACACCCTGATCTCAACATTTGGCGTAGTCCGCAGGATAGACGGACCAAGAGGAAGCGAGCTGCCTGGTGAGACAAAAGAGGAGAGCGCCGGCCGCTTAAGAATAAGGTAAGAAGAACTGCCTCTTTTCTCGCACTAGGGCATACAAGTTCGCTGCTCTTGTGACTGTCCTATTTAAAAGAACAAGGGGGAGAAGGAGCTTTTGTACACATCAAAAGGGGTACCCCGGGAAGGTTAGGTCCATTGGGAGTTTGAGGGAACCCAGGAAGGGGCCCAGAACCAGGAAGGGTCCAAAGGGAGATTCCGTTGGGAGATTGAGGGCGGCGGGAGGTGTGCCAGGGAGTGTGAAGGGTTGGGGAAGTGGTGAACGATAGATCCCGACCCACGGACACCCCAGCGGGACAATACTTACGGCCAGAAATACATCTAGGAAGGACCCAGTACAATAATGGGAAATAAACGTAACTAAGTTGGCTAGTATGCCCGCACCACGACACGTGGCGGGACATGATGTATGGAAGATATGACTGTTAAGTCATGTACTCAATTGGCATTATGGCATAAATGGACAAAAGAGACCCATGCATTCCCGAGATGGGGCTCTTAAGAGCAGAAATTATAGATATCTGTCATTCGTTAGAACAACGGACAAGTGTAAGTTAGACCGATGCAATTCTGAAGCTCTTAAAAATGGTGAGAACGAAAGGCCTACAAATAAGTGAAGTGGCTAAATTGTGGTTAAACGGAAACTGTTGAAATTGAACACAGTTAAGGATTGCAACATAACAGGATTGAGATTGCTCCAGCCTTGTAACTGCCTCTGAGATGAAGTCCAAGTGCGGGAAGGCTCAGAAAGTAATGCAGGTGATTCCATTGTAAATACAACCAAGTTTGTATCGTACTGGAAAGTAATGGGGCTGAATGGCACGCCCTCTGCCTTCCGCGGTTCAAGAAATAATCCGGTGGGCAGGGGGAGTGCAAGCTCCAGTCGAGTGTACCACCGTTAAAGAATCGAATTAAGATCTAATTGAAGGAAAGAGTGATTAGTCTGAGAGAAATGCAGGAGCAATCAAGGAGTAATACACCAGCTGGGTGAGGCACACCGCTGCACGCTATTAGGAAATTGGGGGTTTGTTATGTCTTTTTAGCCGTGTTGTCTCCATATGTGTGGAAAAAAGCTAGGAGGTCTGAATGGGACAGCAGACGCACATCAGGAATGCACCGACGGCAGATCGCAAGATAAGCGACACGCGACCTGTATGAATGAGATTGAACGGTTGCGACAGCCAAGCCTAGATGGGATAGTATTATGAACAAAGGCACGTCAAGGGACACGGGCACCCGATCAGGATAGATATGCGACACTCTTACATATGGGGTTTGTTTCAATTGAGGAGAACATACCGCACGAACAATATTAATTCGAATGGATTGGCTCGGCCTCCAAAAGAAAGCAATAAGTATGTATTGTAGGTTGGCAAGGAAAGAAAGCAAGTGAGCTTGAATAGCGGCTGATCAATGTTTGACGAGCGAGAAAGGGAGAACGCAAGACAAAATTAAACGACGTAGTTGCAGCATGGTGTTGTTAGACAAGTTACGAAGAGAAAAGATAATAGGATTGGAAAGAACTGTGGAACTGGAGGAAGATGAGCAGCTCGAAAAGAAGGGCGGCAGACACATGGGGCGGCAAAGGAGATTCTGCAAAGACCCACCAGCAGCAAGATCGAAGGACCAGAAGGAATGGAAGAACAAGGACACAGCGCGCACCCAGACCGCTCAGACATGCAGGCCAAGGGCAGGTAAACCACATACGCGCGATGGGTCTCTAGTGCGGACAACAGGACTTGGAAGATTGCCCTAAGAAGCTACGCTTCAGAGGTTCCAGCAGGAGGAGGATCAAACAACCGCAGGATGGTGTATATTACAGACCGCGGGTGCATCTGGTGCAAGGAGCATGCTACTTACACCACGAGGAGACCACTCACCTAGATGTCCTTAGGTAAGAACTTTCCTCTTTAGTTGGACACGGACCATCACTCTACTATTGCGCCAAAGAGCTGCCAGGGTTTGAAATCCATGCCTATTACAAGTAGTAGGGTTAGGGGGTAAGATCCACATTAAGTCTACAACACACAATTACCAGTAGATGTGGACTTGCAGGAAAAAACCTTTCCTTCTACAACCACTACACCAGGTGAATCTGTTAGCAGGACTTGTGTGTAAGCTGGGAATGTTACTAGATGCACAACAAAGGGTTTTTGTTGATATTTCCGGGATAAAACATTCGCATGTATTGATTTTTTGTGACCGCACCACATTGTCTCTTGGTGGGGCTGCCAGACAGCCGCATTAGTGATGTTTTTGATAATGTTTAAATGACAATCTCACGAAAGTAATGGAAATGCAAATGTGCTAACAATGCAAACATAATGACACACACCTACTATGATCCCCCACATTGTACATCTATTATGAGCGAATGAAATGATGTTGAATTTGCGGAGAAAATTGCTTTCGCGTCGGAAACACGCATGATTTACTGATTTTGCCCGTTTAATGATTGGTAGGAAGGTGTTGCAATGGAGGTTAAGCTCACGGGAAACAAAGGCAGTTGACAGTACCGCGGGAGCAGCCTCACATGTGAAAATAACCACGGCAAAGGGATATCACCCGAAGGAATTGGGTTTTATGGTATAAGCCTGCAGGGGGCAAGTAGTGACCTGCACACAACAGTCTGCTTGGCAAGTGCAATAAGCTGGATATGAAGGGTATTTGTGATTTAAGGAACAGATGTACGGGGATTGGAATGGAGGAGTTAATCTACCACCTAAGCGCGAGATGATGATGGAAATGGCAAATGAAACAGGAAACATAGAGGTTTTGATAGAAAGAGTCCCAAGAAATTGTGGATCCCGACATGAACCATGATGTGGGCCGATCATTGGGGGAACGCCCTAGTGGTTAACCAAATATGGAATGCCTTTGGCCGAATGTGCGTCAATACTACCTCTCCGAAAGAGGGCTGAGGCCGGCTAGCACAGTAATTGGACATCTTTGAAGGAAACAAGGTATAATTGTAGAAATTTCAAGCCCATGTACACGCTATACTGCAGTGAAAACGCCCAGAAGCAATAAGTGGAGATTTGTCCAGGACTTACGGGAAGTAAATGAGGGTGATTCAAAGTATCCACCCCGTTGGTACCGTAGTGGCAGAGGGGTTGATAGTCTACCTGCAAGCTCCACCAATTTTACTCGTCATTGATTTATGTTCTGGCGTTTCTCCGTACCCATTGATAGGAATCACAGTTTTTATTTGCTTGCACAATAAAGCCGTCATAATAACATGGACGGTGCTGCCGCAAGGGTTTGCTGATATCCCCCCATTGTTTTCACGTCGTTGCATAAAGATTAGAAGATATGTCTCGAGGGTAAATCAGTGCTGCTACAATATGTGGATGATTGCAATTTGCTCCCAACAAAGCAGCGTGGTGAAACAGATACGCTGCAGCTGTTACAGGCATTGGCAGGAAAGGCACAGGTAAAAAAGACAAGCTGACGTTATGCAGGAAAGGTTAGTATCTGGGACACCCCATTTCCACGGACAAGAGGGAATTGGGACAGGGGAGGATAACTTTATTGCGGAAGTGCCCCGCCTCGCACAAAAGAACGAATGATCATTTCCTAGGTATGGCACCTACTGTAAGACAGTGGGCGTCGATTATGCAATTTCTGACTTAAGAACTGTATGTTATCGTGGGCACAGAACCAGCCCAATGTAATCGAGTGGACTGAGAAGATCGGGGGAAGTTTTTACCCAACTAAAAACAGCACTCTCGACGGCGCCAGCTTTGGGCCTACAGACTATGAGAACCATTTTTTCTTCATTCTCACGAAACTAAAAACAGATTGCGTCCAGGCTGTACTGACCAATCTCACGGCGACTCGCCAGCGACCAATGCATATTTCAGGCCCGAAGGCTGGACCCGGTCGAAAGCGGCCTACCCCTTTGTTTGCAAGCAGATGGGCGCAGCCAGCTAGCAGTTAAGCGCATGGCAGAGATAGATGGGTCACCTCTTTTACCTAAAAGGTAGCTCACTGCGTCGCGGCTTTATTCCAAAAGCAAACACCAACATTTAAAACCAACGCGCTGATGCAGTATGAGACGACTTCCTACACACCAGCGAACCTGCAGGTTGAGAGTGCCAAACGTCTTAATCCTGCTTCCTTGCTGCCAAACGGAAGAAGACGGCGATCCCTTACGACTGCAACAGAGGCAATACAAGAAGTATCCACCGTGCGCCCGGATTCTAAAGGATCAACCCTAGAACACCCGGACTCACTTGTTTGTCGTGGTTTGCCCTATCGAGGCAAGATGGCTTCGGGCATGCAGGATACGCTGTGTGCACCAGTAGTGAAGTTAATTGGAAGCGATACGCCTGCTTCACCATTTTCTGCCCGCAGGCAGAGTTGTGTGCCTTATAAGGGCATGTGAATTATCTTTTCCAGATATCTTCAGTAAATATATACACTGACTCTAATTATGCTTGGTGTAGTACATGACAAAGGTGCGATATGGAAAGCAAGGGTTTCTCACCTCTGCAGGAACACCTAAAAATGGTGTTTGTTTCTGAGCCTGTTAAAAGTATTTCGGCCGCCAGCGGAGTTGCGGTTATTAAAATGCCGTGCACACCAGAACTGACTACATATAGACAAAGGAATATTGATAGGCGGATAAAGCTGCCAAGGAGCGGCTGCCTGCTATCCCTTGTAATGCCAGACGCAACTCCAAGCGGGCACAAATTCAGCTGCATCAGTATATGCTTGTCAGATATTATTGCAATTCACGCAGCATCTAAATGATCGTAACAAATGGCAAGTTGCAGGAGGAACCAGCGGATGAAGACGGACTTATGGTCAACAAGGGAAGGTCATAGCGCCAACTGAAGATCCTACCAATGGCTTGCACGCATGGCCCATTTGAATGGACATGTGTGCAGAGGGGGACTGTGAAGACAGGTACAAGATCCTGGTAATGCACCAGGAATTGGGAAAATAGCAAGAAGGGGTTTTGGTAAAGCTGCCAGGTATGTCAAAAGCATAACCAATGAAAGAGGGAAAAACAAGAGAGCTGGAGCCATCCAGCCCTTGGGGGCCCGTTGTAACACCTCCACAAAAGATTTCATAAAAATCCTCCATCATGCGGGGTTCAGCAATGTTTATGGTAGTGGTAGACATGTTCACTAGTGGGTAAGAGGCATACCATCCGTGCAAAGGCTGATGCGTTACCGTGGTAAAGCACCTGCTAAAAACTTTTCTGCCGATTTGGCATCCTTATAAGGTGTCCCACGATCAGGGGGGCACTTATGGGGAAGTGACAACCAAGCAACATGCAAAGCATTGGGAATTAAACAACATTTAATTTGTGTTTACCACCCCAGTCAGCAGGTGTGTAGAACGGCAGAACGGAATTTAAAGAACAAATTGGCAAAAATAATAACGGAAACGGGGTAAAATGGCCAGATGCATTACCCTGGCACTAAATGAGCATGCAATCGACAGAAACCGGAAAACAGCGTTTCCCCCTCACGAAATCTAATGGGAAGGCCGATGCGGCTGCCACGACTGCCCCACAAACATGAAGAAGCTGAATTTCATGATGGAACGAGGACTTGCTGACATTTTGTAACAGTCTGCGGATCGCAAGGGCGCCTACATCACAAGGGTAAAGGGCCTAACCCCGAACCAATGGGAGAGCCGTACCACGCCTCCAGCCAGGCGAACTACGTAACTGATAAACAACTCACAAGGAAAAAGCCTTGGAACCTCGTGGAAAGGACCATTTCATGGGGGTACTTACTGCCACTCCGACTGCCGGTAAACTGGCGAAGGTAAGACAGCTGGATACACGCACACACCCTTGTCAGCTTGCAATAACCAGCAAGAGATATGGGGCACATGAACACACCTATTTACCACGCCACGATTCTTTGCGCACTTGTTTGCATTGGGTAAATTCGCAATGTCGACTGTAAACGTGATGATGGAGCGAAGCACTAATAATGTGAGCACTACATATGGGAAAAGGGAGTAAGGGATTAGATCAGGTTGGACTTAAGGGTGGTAAAGAAAGAGACGAGAATAACCTCAAAAGAATGACCGATCACCACTGAACACCTACCTGGCCTCGCCTACAGTACGCTAGGGTGATGACAAAAAGAATGTTGGTATGTTACACTCACACACTCCTCCAAAACACGGATTACCTTGTTGTGCAGTTCCACTCCAGGGGGAGGATCTGTGTGGTACTTAGTCCGTAACAGGGATAGACAACTTTACTAAATAGAGAAGACACCCGCATCAGTGAAAGGAAGAATGCGGAAAGTAAGGAGTAACTGGGAAGAGGGGGATACAATTGTACGAACTATGAAGCATTGGTTATTACCCTAGTACAGAACTATTTGAGCGGAAAGCTGTGATAATCAGGGCCCGCGAAAGCATAAAGTAACAAACTATGATGGATTGAAGAAGGGGAAGGATTAGAAAAGTACCTCCGCACTTTCAACTTTGCAACAAACAAATTGGACTCATTTGCCTGTTAGACGACGGGCCGGGACCCATTAGGAGATCAACATGCCCGACATTATGCTAGACATGGTAATGCGACGGTTCATTGAAGGCCGAATTATGGGACAACCATCTGTACAAAATGAAGCCATAACCTCGTCGAACTCGGCACCCTGAATGGTACGTATTTCGTGTGTGGATATAGGCATACTCAATGGCTCCGGTGGATGGAAGGGTCGTGCTATGGGGATTTTGTACTAACCGGATTCGGATACCTGATCCATGCCATTTATTGCACATGGCAGATCGAAAACAGAGCCATTTCAGAAGTTAGAGGTTTTTCCATGATTGCATTCCCCTTTTTGGAGCTGGCAAAGTGCAGGGAAATTTCAATTTGGCAGCATCATTGAAAACTTGATAAACACCACTAGCGGAAGGATTTCCACAAAACAGTGCCGAGCTGGTAGCTATACGGACGACCGTTATGCAAACCGTATCGCTCTGGTATGCTGCTGCAGAAAGGGAGGGACTTGTTCGGTCCATAGGGGCAGAAGTGCTACATACCATCCGATACTTCAGAAGAAACTTGATAATTTGGGCTAACAAAATTAAAGCCGAAGGTGCAAAATATCATAATTTTTAACAAGGACTGGTAATGGGATCTTGGTGATGGAAATTTGGCAGTTTGGGGAGCCTGGAATAATCCTTGCTTGTTCATAGGGCTCATGATCTTCATAGCTGTGATCGTTGTCATCCTTGTATTAACAATCTAATCGCGGAGTGCGTGAGACATGTTCTCCGCAGCAAAGAAGACAAAAAAACGAAGACAGACTGGGAAAAGCCCTGCTGTGATGCCGTGGTCCGCCGCTGCTAGCCCTCACCGTTCTACCCTCCCCGATCATTCATTTCTCTCTCTCTCCCAACCCATAGAACTGAAATATACTGTGAACTTGATGGGACTGTTGACCCACTGCTCAAAACCACATTGGAATGAGTGTCCCTCGAATTGCTTGCGCCATGGAGGGGAGTGGGAAGAATACTATCTAAAGATGGCCTTGGTTTGGCAATATTTGGGATTTTGGTACTTTTCTTATTTTTACTCTGGGATTTGGACTTTCTTATTTTTACTGCTGGCTTGAAGTTAGTGAAATATACTTATCGTTCATTAAAGAACACATAGTTAGCCAAATATATTCTTACTTATGTTCTAAAGAGACACAGTAGTTAGCCAAATATCTTCTTACTTATCGTTAATAAGAACACAGGTCGTTAGCCAATATATTGTTAGCGGCTGTGTAAATTCGCAAACCACCATTCGGTCCAGGTGAGCTATATCGGTAAAGTCCATGTGTAGTTTATGCCAAACCCGTTGTATAGGGAATATATGTGATTCATCCGGCTGCGACGCTTTGGAGTCAGTCGTTTTTTCTTTTCTATCATTTATTTTGAACCAACCACGCTCCAACGTCGAAACACAACAACAACGCAGCAGCCACAACCCTAACTTCACCACTCGCTCACCCGGGCAAACCTCACATCACGCCATTCAAACGCATCATGGCCATCGACACGCGCCGAAAAAACCTCCACCAACCTTACCTCTCTCCTACGGCCATTCCATGCACACTCGTGGACCGAGCGCGGGCTGTCTTGGGCCGTTTCGGTGCGATACCGCAGCTCGCGAGTGAAATGGCGGTTTTTCCGAGGAGAATGCGGACCAGGAATGCTACAAAAGCTGCGCCCACAATCTGACCATTCCAATTAGGGAAGTGCGGGGCGGCTTGGCCCCGCTCCAGACACATCTGAGAGAAAAATCAGGATATGCTAATTTGAGGATCAGGAAGATTCACAACGTGCCCTTTTCCCTCGTCCAATCGGCGAGCCGTAGCTCCGCCTGAAGGGTCGTCTCTGATCCGAAATTTGCATATGGTGGGTTCCTGGAGCCGATAAAAAGGCGAGCGGAGATCTAATAGAAGAGATGAGTTTTTGAGGGCGAACGCTTGCGGAGGAGCTGGATGCGGAGGCGAACTGGCTACGGAGGTGACCGCTGCGAGGGAGATCGGCTTTGAGGAGAACCGGGAGCTCGGGTTCCGGGGCGAGGAAGTCGGCGACGAGGTGCGTGAATCGCGGCGTCGCGGGAACTCAAGCAAGCCAGCATACTCCTCCCCAGAGGTCAACAATTCCCCCTTTTCCCCCGCGCTGAGAGGTGCGAAAAGGGGGGGGCCCGCCCCATCTTACACCGAGCAGGTGCCAACGAACCGCGAAGGAGCAACGGAGTTGGGGCAACCGCGCGCGCGACATTTGCGGCTGTCACAAGGACGCGGGTAGGACCCCCCGGTTCGCGGACCTGCCGCTCCTTGCGGTCCGCGCAAATATTGGCCAACCAGGCCCGTCTGCCCCCTTGTCCACGTATGAGGGTGGCTTCTTGCTTTTGAGTAATGGTGTGTCGGCGGTGTCCGTGAAAGTAAATTGGGTATACAGTGTGCCGTGTGTTCGCGTAGTCGGCCTATATCTCTGGAGTCATTGTTCTTTACTGTGCTTGACATACTGCACTTTTACTTATTATACTGTGACTGATATAACGTGCCTTCTGTGCTCGTCTGCGTGGCTGGTGAAATAAATGTGCAAATTGTGTTGAACTGTTCTGTCCGCTTCGTCTCCTTCCTTTTAAATTGAATCTCCCTCTTGCATCACGTAAGGGATTGATAGTGGGTTTAAAACGCCGGTATTAATCGGACCGTCAAGGCCGACGATAATCCGCTCGTTATCTCTGCAGCCGGACACGAACCGGTTAAGCGGTTCGTTCCGGAGTGCCTGGGCGCGGGGCTTCTCGGCAGAGTACCGTTCGCGGGTATATAGGTATCATCGACGTTGCGCGATTGACCCTATCCCGCACAAGATTGTCCTGCGGACTGGGTAGTGGTGGGGTTACAACCCCACCGTGATGGTCCGGCAGTAGTTCGCGCGGGGGTCAACGACTGAATTGTCGTCCGGTGGGCGACGTTCCGCGATAGAGTTAACGTGGCCGTCCGCCACGATCGGCGGGCCGCGAATTTCGCCACACTGGTGTCAGGAGTGGGATAACGAACCCACGCCTCCAGCTAAATTCACGGGAATCGGTTTCAGGGGTAAGAAGCGACGCCCCGATTCCTCCAAATTAGAGCGATTTTAATATTAACCCCGTTACGTGAAGTAAGATGGCGTCTTCAAGGGGCGGGAGCTGGGGTATTAGAATGTAATATGTGTGATTAGTAATGTAGGATTCATGGCCCAGGATGTAGACGCCGAGCAGGACATTGGTGTGCAGGAACATGGGCATTTACCCCATGTCATCATGATTCCACGCCCCAACCGAAACCCAGTGCGAAATGGGTGCTGAGGCGGCCCGCGGTGTATAACACTCCCCTCCTCTCCACCAAAACCCCCCGCCTCGCGAATCGGATCAGCCGAGCTGCAACTCGATCATGGCAGCTATGTAGCCATGCCTGGAGAAAATGGATAGTGAATGCGCAAACAAATTGAATCGGCGAAATGGATAGAGATGCGCAACAAATGAATTGCGAAAAATGGATACGATGCGCAACAAATTGATGCGAAAAGGATTACAAACCAAACGAAGATGAACACGCACATGGAAACAAATACGCAACAATGAACGAGTGAAAGCGAAATGGAGTACAACACAAAACAAAATGGAAAATGCGGGGTGAATGCAGAACATGGGCCGAAAGCTGCAGGCGGGCCTGGAAGGCAATATCCGTCGGAGTGCGTAATGGCGACGAACGCTGTCTTTGGAGCGAACGAGCTGGGACGAGGTGCAACGGGGTTAGTCAAGGCCCGCGGTGAAAGGCGGGTGAGGAGAAAATAATTCGGGAGACGTGTTGGGCGAGAAGCGTGGAGGTGACGGAAAAAGTGACGGTGACCGAGAGGGAAAATTAATTGGGGTGAGGCGACGTGCACCGCAGGAAATAAAAATAGTGGAGTGTGAGAAAAGACTTCTAAGACATGCACGAAGAGAGTTGATAGCCATTGGGAGCGGGAGGTAAAAACGGAGACAGAGGAACTGGGAAGCGGATAGACCACACACAGGGCATATGCGGAAGAGACAGTTAGAAAGCAAAGTGCAAGGTCGGAGGGGTGCGAGATGAGAAAAGATTAGAGAAAGAAAATCTGAGGTTACAGAACCCAAAACAAAGAGACGCACTCACAAAACGAACTGAGAGTGTTTAAAGAGGAAAGGATGAGATACGGAAAATGAAACGTTAAGAAACACACTGTACAGATCGAACAGTGCTGGAAGCCGAAGGCCAGATTAAGAATGAGGACAAGAAAGAGTACTGAAAGCAAAGGAATTGAGCAAGGAGCAGAATCGTCAATTAAAAGAATGACCGAGATTATCAGATGAGGAATCAAGAAAGACAGTGGAATAGAAAACTGGAAAAGAGTTGAATTTGAATTGATACGACAAAGGAATATAAAATCAGGTTGGAATAGGAGGAGAAGTTGAGGAGCAAGGACTGAAGCTAGGAAGGCTAGAAATAATGAGATTGAGGAACAACGGAGATTGGAGAGGGAAGAGCGAGAAGGCAACAATGGGATAGAAACAAACGGAACATGAGCGAGGTTTGAACCAATTGACAGAAAATGTCGCAAGGCTGGAGTGGGCGATGGAGATAATCAAGAAATCAGCCGAATGCACACAAAAGGGAAATTAACCAAATGAAAGAAAACCACGCATACTGGGGGAAAGGACAGGAAGAGGATAACAAAGGAAGATATGATGAGACAGCAGCAACTGAGACACAAAAAGGAGATTAACAAATGAAGCAACCATGAATTGGAGGGGAAGGAAGGAGAGGAAACAGGGAAGAGTAATGAGAGAAGCAGCGAATGAACACAGGAAGGAAATGCGCAGAATGAAGAAACTGATGAGATTCGGAATGAAGATGCAGGAGAAACACACTGTGGGGTGAAAACAAAGAAAATGTGGATTGAAAAAATGGGAACAACTAACGCGGGAGCAAGATTGGAGTCCACGGAGGATTGAAAAACTCGGAGGAAGAAAACGAAACACTAAATGGGATGTCGCTCAGGGAGGAAGAACGACTTCAGGTGGAAGGAAAATGGAGCCAGACAGAAAACAGAACAGTAGAGGAGAGACTGCAAACGATAG
>JAXMNL010000128.1:71830-84087 GCA_035128595.1 Eptatretus atami | reverse complement strand
AAGCAGAAGATTAACATCCTAAAAGAACGAAGGAAGCAGATTAAGATTAACGAAAGCCTGATTAGTTTGACAAGAAACGTATAAGTCAGACTCCTCATAGATGAGGCAAAAGATTAAAGTTCCGCAAGATATGCTCATTGCAATCAGGCCGAAACCCTTATCCAAAGAGCACTGATTCCGTCTCTAAAAAAACAGTAAAATTGAATGCGGCATACACAGAAACCCGTACAAGGAATAAGTCAAGATAGGTACAACTCCACAGCACTCTCGAAGTAAGGTTCCCTAGATGACAGTTTTGGTGGACCCCAGAAGACCAGGAACTCAGAGGAATCGATCACTGATTCGAACGCTTTCAAGATCAACATAGTGCAGCAGCCTGCGAAACTCTATCGTTGTGACGACGAAGAGAAGGTAACAAGTCATCGTGACGTCTGGTCGCCTGAGTCTGACGTGTGTCCCAGCAGATGGCGAACTTCCAATTATCCCGAAGCAAGACATCCGCATGAAGTCACCTCGGTGTTATGAGCTGGATCACTCCTTTCGAAGACAAAAGATCTTCAATCGTTGATATCTGTTCGCAGAGAAAGCAACAACGAACATGGCATACATCAGCATGAGAAGTCGCTGTTCGATCTGAGTTTTGCCCGTTTCAACTGTTACCCGAGCCGTTTTCACAAGCGGAAGGAACTTGATTGAGGTAGCAACAGGCGGTAACAACTGATCGTCATTCCGAAGTGGGGGATACTGTACTGTTGTTGTTAACCAAAGTAAACCGCAGCGGCATCTAGAATCTAGTAGACCTACTCTGATCCTAACGATGCACCGAGATGGTGGATTAACGAATGCAGAATCCCTGTACGGAGAGAAATTCAAGTGATGCTTCTACCCGTACAGATTCGCACATGCCTCCTTGTCATCAGTGCACGTTAGTTTACTGCTCAGATCCTGAACAGCATCAAGCGCATTAGTCCTGGCCTGCGACTCTGGTCATGGTAATCTCCAGTGTACCTGGAGCAAATTTCTTTGCCTGCGGTGAGTTTCAGAACCCCGGCAACATAGACGGTGTCTTGAGGCATCACAACTCTTTCAGAGACCAAAGCCCAACCCAGTCTACGTTGAAACTCCTCGATACTCCATACCTGAGCTTGCCAAACCCTAGGCTGGATGGTACATCCTCCAGGAATGAAGGTTCGCTTTAGAGTTGCTTACAGCCTGTGGCATATTGGAACTGAACTCACGTGATGCCCTGTTTGGATCACCTCCAACCGAAGTCAATGAGAGAAATGGTCATCTCTTGCCAACGCACGTTGGAATACCAGTCAGGCGATACTGGGCATGAACATGAAACCAGCCCATAGTCCATGATTTGCAAAGTCAAGGAAATTAGTTCCTGTATATGTCTGCCATGGACGACAACTTCATAACCATATATCCAGTCAATGCATTGAATCCAAGACTAGAAAGTGAACGTCTGGGACTGATACCCAGATCGAGCGGGCGAGATCTCCTCATCTGAGATCACTCGCAGTCGGCATAAAACAGACAGGGAATGACTACTAAGAGTGACGATCCTTAAATTCTCATAATACATCTCGTTGACATCGTTGTTCTCAATTATCATTGGGGTCGCTTATTGAGACGCTAGACTACATTGACGTAGCTCATCAGAGGACAGAAATAATAGGTATACCAGTAATTCGCCGCAATCCGGTCTGAAGCTAAGAGAGCGCATCGATCATCGATTGAGGCCAGATATAAAAGACAGTTGAACATTATCTTTAGGATAGGATTCCAGCCGAAGGAGCCTCAGTTTACAGTAGACGCGTTGTGGCCGGACAAATGAGGCAGGCAAAAGTATTTGACCGTCGGGATTTCAGCGAGCTTTGTTAGGCTCCAACTAGCAAAGCAATGTTTCGCGTGGAGCCTCGGAGTGGAGGTTTGTCTTGGGGTGCGCGTAGTCATGGCTGCACGATGGGGGAAATCCGGAGAGGTGATTCTGGATGGTACCGTAAGAGGACGGAGTACGTGTTAGTCATGACGTAAAGGCAAGTGTAAGAGCGAGCTGTGATTGCGCGCTGTCTGGCCATAATTCGGAATAAAAAATTACACTAAGTACACTCGCTTTCGGGTGCCGGGTAAGGGGGTCGACCTTGCTGTGGCAAGGATGATAGTTAGGGGAGAGGTAGCTTAAGTTAGACGGGCTTCATGGGGCAGAATCCCATGGCCCAGTGGAATGATAGGTGGGGAATTGTATGTCTTAGGAATGGAAATATATTGCAATTGAGGACGGGAAGACCGATGATTGACGACGTAGTTAAGCTACGTGTAGTTAATGGAACGTTCGTAGTGTAAAGGGATACGTGACAGAGTTGGTGGGAGGTAATAGAAGGATGGCCGGAATTCGCGATGTGTGTTGAGATTGAGATTGGGGTTGTGTGGAACTGTAGTGATGAGGCAGCTGGTTGAGTGTTTGAGCGATTGGAATGCATGGTGCGATGAGTTGGGGGGAGTGATATCCCGAAAGACCCGGGGTCAGTGTGAAGAGTGTAGTATGTTAAATTGAAAATGGGTCGTTTGTGTGGTGGAGTGTGCTCGAACTGTTTGGGGGTGGAGCCTGTTGACGGCTGGAGCGTGGCGAAGGTGTATGTGAGGTACCCGGACGGCAGTCGGCCGTGGTAGCAAGGCCAGGGGGCCGGTGCGTGTGGACAAGGTGGCCCGTGGTGCGGTGGCCGGATCGCGTTGGTGGCAGGTCGTGCACGGGTGGACCCCTCGAAAGGGCCGGGAGTCGCTGCACGTGTGGTTCAAGGGAGTGCCGGGGGCCTCCCCGGTGTTGAGCTGAGGTCGGAGTAGTGTGCCGGGTTGCCTATTGAGGATCGGCGCAGGGTCGCTGAGAGCCTGCCCGAAGACACGTGCAGGGCGAGGGAAATGGATCGAGGCGGGCCCGAAAATTTGAGAGAACCAACACGGCTGACGGACTGGTTGATGAAAAATGTAGGGAGCTTTTGAAATCCGGGTAGTTAATAGTAATGATAGGTAATTAGAAGTGTACCCTCCGACCATCATCTGCTCTACTCGTTGTGGCGCTGGACAATGGTTAGTAGCTGAATGGGAGCATCTTGAGTGGTTGAGCTCGACACAGGACGCTAGCTCTCCCTTATTCCCCTCCGGGAAGGGAACGTAGGGGTTGGGAGTAGGCTAGGTCGAGTCAGGTTAGCCGAACAGAGACAGTAAAGGGGGTTAGGGGACGATTTATAGTGGTGTAGAGATAAAAAGAAAATAAAACAAAAAAATTAATTGGGGCTAAATTGGGTTTTACAAATTAAGGGAGTGGGTATGGACAGTGACAGGCAAGGAAAGTGGGAGGAGACGTAGGTAGGCTCGAGCCCGCTCCGAGTGGCCACACACCGCTCTCCAACCTGCAAGCAACAGCAAGAGGACGCACTTCACGCTGGCTTTACTGTCAAGCGTGCGGCATTGGACGCTCCTGTGTGCAGCTGTGCGCGCAGTTCGTTGACGGCTGTGTTTTGCATGCAACGGCTTTTTCTGCAGGTATTTGCCTCACATTTGCATGCATCCATGCAATTCAACAGTTTGCCCCGTGCAATTTTGTTGTCACATACTTAGTTCATTGCATGTCCAGGATAGTAGTAGCACAGTTTGCAATGAGAATGTCCTGTTGGCACTGCAACACGGGCTGCAGGCGGCCGTGACCGCTATGTACTTTTTTCTTCCTGAGAGTATTGATCACGGCCTGGTTAGTGTAATTACTAAGGTTAAGCGTTGTTAAGTGTTGTGAAATCGATGGCCCGGCCTGTATGTGTCGCGGCCAATTTTATTTAAGTCTCGTGTGAGTATTGTTTGTAGTTATCCTCAGGTTATTATTTGGGATACGAATACATGATGTGATCAGGTATCGTAGGTAACGTATAGGGGAGAACTAACATAAGGAACACCGATATGAAGACTCGGGACGATCGTAAAAGGGAGGGGGTAGTGTTACGCTGTCGGATTCGGAACACAAGGTCACATAGGTGAGGTATTCGAAGTAACATGTGGTAAGTTATCTCCAATACCCGTTGTCTAGAGAATTAATTTAGATCATATCGGTCGCTGCATCCTTGATTTAGGCGTATTTTATTTATACTGTTTGAGCACACGCAAAACACAAAACACAGCCACAACACCTTACACTCGCTAACCGGCAACTACATCACAGCATTTCAAGACATGGCCATTCGGACACCCGAACTCCATAATTCTAATCGGCACTCCGACACTGTGGCACCGAGTCGGCATCTCAGCGATACATCGCCGACGCGATGCAGAGCGTTTCCGAGGAGAATAGGATCAGAATGCTACAACCACTCTGATCATCCAAATAGAAGCGCGGCGCGGCCTTGGCCCGCTCACACGCGACTGAGGGATTCGTATTCAAATTTGAGTGATGAGGTAAAGATTCACGCCTTTCTCACAATAGGCAGCGGCTCGCCCTGGAGTAGTTTGGGACCGAGAATTGCATATGGGGTCTGAGCGATAAAAAGACAACACGGCGGGCGCAGGCGCTCTCTTATCTCTCAGGTTGTTCGCAAGAAAGTTTTCGTCGGTTCTGGCTGTGGGTCGGGGAAGCGGTCTGCCTCGGCTTGCGAGCGACTCAACAGGAGGCACGGACCGGAGACCGGCGGGCGTCGTTGTGGGTGGACTGCGGTGCGACGAGAAGGCGGAGAGGGTTCGCCGGCCGAGAGAGAGAGTCGTGGCCGGCGGCACGCTGTACGTCGCGGGAGAGGACTCACACCAACAAGGAATTCGCCACTTTTTCATTTTTGTGGTTGTGTGAACGTGCGTTGGGCAGTCTTGATAAAGTAGTATTGGTTTAATGTCGTGTGTCGAGTAGTCGGTCGTAAGTCTGCGTCATTGTTTTTGTTCTTTCTTTTTATTAATGTATTCATTTGAATAAATGTGTTTTACGTGTCTTTGTGTAGATTGTATAGAATCGTCTGTTGAATTTCCCGTGTGCTGAGTCTATTGTGGGATCTCATCTTGTTTACTAAGTTCGTCGTGGCTGGGGGCGATAAATTAATTTAAACGTCAAGGCGACATAACCGTCGGTTATCCTAGCCGGTAAGAGCCGCTTAAAGGCATGTGTCCGAGTAGGCCTTGGCGAGGTAAACCCTAGGTTACCCGCGGGTACTTAGTAGTCGACTGTCGCGATTACCTATCTCGGGTGAAGAAATCGGAACTGGGTGTGGTGAGCGAAAGGTCCACCGTGACGGATCGCGTTAGCCGAGGTCACGACGAATTGTCGCGTACTGGCGAGGTCGTCAGGATTACAGTAGTGGCACGTCCGGCGGGCGAGAATTCATAAAATATCAAACCGTTGAAAAGGACATTCCAATCCACAAAATAGATGTCAATTAGATCAGACCCAGGGTTTCGAAAAGCATAACATCAACACCCAGAACCAGAACACACACACAGAGAGAGAGAACCACACACACACACACCACCACACACACACAACAACACAGATGCTGAATTATAGAAATACAGTAATACAATGTCGTTAAGTATGCGTGCCGTACGGAATTAACTGCATTATATTATCGCTTGCATGAAGTAACAATGTGTGATACTAACCAAATTAAGTAAAGAATCCTAAATAAAAATCAAGTAACCTGTCTCTTTGCGCCATGCTGCGCTTCATTGACATTGCATACCTATGCGTACCAAATGCTTCCAATCGGCCACCTACGCCAGCAAGGTCATGCATTGAGTTGGGTAAATAAATGGCGAAAAAGTGGTGTCTTGGTTGTAATATAAATGGCTACTTGGGAACACTGTCGATTAATATTAGTAGATCGGGTGGGGGGGGGGTGGGCGGAGAGTGGTCAATCACTGTTCCATAAAAAAAACCAGTTATGGGGTTTCGCACCCATCGAGCGCCAATGTTAATTATTGTGCCACAGTAAGCAACGCGTCCGGGTTAAAAGCCGGTGGTTGCAAAGGCATCGGTCAGCGCCTATTCGGATACGAAACGTACCCTGATTAACCAGTTTGGGAAATAGCCCCGTAAGACGTTTTGTCAGATCCGAGCGATTCTGCCAATCTGTAAATTTTGGGTTTTTATATCAAATCGAGGATCGTTCCTCGCTCGGCAAAATAATTCAAGCGCATTATACTTAAATCACCAGATTTATTGGGAATCGGATGGAAACAACAAGCAAACATTCCGGGACATGTTTATATGTATTAATCTTATAAACGTTTTACTAGGTGAGCCAGGATTAGGTTTCGAAGAGACTAACGAAGATAGAGCTTAAACAACATGAGACAAGACATGACGCATGCGATAAGACACAGAAGTATTGGTTGTTTCATGACGAGAGGAAAGGTGTAAGCGAATGTGCTCGTACAAGTCGATGTCACGATTCGGCGCCAACAACCGGTGCTAAAATGGTGCCATCCATGTGTCGCTGCTCAACACGAACAGCCTCGGCGATTCAGTAACCCGCAGGTCGACTGCCAAAGCGACAAAGATCACGTTGGTTTAGGCGGTTTCCCCCCCCCACAACCAGTGTACAGTAAGGCTGGCTTTCACAGACAAGCCAAATCGAGGTGTTGGCTCGAGGCTGGGATGCTTTTGCAAACGTCGTCGAGCCGGAGTGAGTAGGGAAGTAGAGCTCCGTCACTGATCCGATAACTGTCGATTTTGTCCACGAATAGCCGATCGGCCCACATCGGCTCAGTTCACATAGGATCAGACTCGGCGCTAGGTAGTTCCCGGACTTAAACTGCCTTATCTTTGCCTCTCGCCTCGAGCCGATGGACCATTGGCGGTGCTCCAGCACGCTTGCCTCAAAGCGATGCTGATTTCACCAACAGCAGTCCTATAGCCGATCGCGCCACATTCCGGCTCATTTCAACCCCGCTTCCCGGGCTCACTGAGTTTTATCAATGCAGTCGCCTCAAACCGACTGGACTCTCCTTCATTTTCACCTCCTTTCGAAGCCAATCCCCTCGCACTGGCGGGATATTGTCGGATTGAGGAAGGAAAAGAGAAACTCGGTCAGCACCATGTACCAACATGAACGCTCTACACCGACAACATGTGCGTCATTTACGAACACACTGGCTACATGATTAATTGGGGGTAAATAAATCCCTAAAAAGATTAAATAACAATAAGAGGCAAATTCCAAAAACAATCCAAAAATAAAAAACTAAAAAGACTCAGGTCAGATATACTGGCAAGTTTCATGGATCGAACAGTGGTTAGTGTAAAGTCACCATACAACCACAACACCAACGAACACCCCATCAACTCACACACCATAACAAGCACCAACACAGGCACACATGCTGGAGAATTTAGATAGATTCTCTTTGCCATATTCAGCGTTAATGTCTTGCTTGTCCTTTTATTGTAAATAAACATTTGTAGAAATATCAGTCTTTTGTCATGTTGAATTGGTCCAGATCGTTCGGAGTCTGAGTTAGGTGGGGTTTTCCCTATAAAATCATTCATTCCAGCCGTCACGTTTGCAGTTTCGCTAGGCTGCAGTCCGGAACGCGGATTATGTAGCGGTAGTTGGAACTCGACCGATCGGGTAGAGTGACCGGTCGAGAAGACGTGCTGAGCGTGGTTTCCCCGTAGTACAAGATCGCGTAGTAATTAGGATAATTTTTTATAGACAATGACCTACACTCAAGATTGGATATTGGAGACCGGTCGTTAACCGATCCCGCAGCTACATCAGAGTTATCACGAGAACGCCTACATTCCGGGAGATTTGGTGTGAGATCACCAAGTTCCAGATGAGTGGTCGTCTCGCACCGACACCAGGCCCACAACTAATATTGTTGGGACGCGGGTTACAGGCTTTCCGGACAAGGGGAACCTCAGGTCCCTCCGAATGCCGTTGTTGAAGCTGCGTGCACGATAACCCAGTGCAGACAGTTGCCAGCAAACACAGGAAGCTGATGGATGCAATCATGGCATACTTAACTCATTTGGAATCGACAACAAGCGAGTTCCGTGCCTCGAGTGTATTGTGTTTCTTAGACCGTATCAGGAACAGCAGCGGAGCTGCATAGCAGCTAATAAAGCAATTATGAGCAAGAACTTCCAGAGAACGTGTGTGTGGACAAACTGAACGATAAGGAAAGAAGAAGAGGCTAATTCAAAAAAATGCAGGTTTAATAAATATGTGAGAGAAAGGCATGTGGACAATAATAAAAGTTTTATGCAAAGAGAATTTAAAGCATGATAATGGGTGTAGCAAAAAAATGCAAGGTTACAGTGTGGAATTCACAGATCACCATTCAGGTTCCAAGAAAGTTAGTGTAATTGTGTCAGCCAATTTCCTACTGATGTTTAATGGAATTATATGTGTCGCGCTGAATTGACTCGTGTTCTTTTCTAATCTGTAATTTAACAACACCATTCCACAACAAACGAACTTCTCACATCATATCAATACAAGATTCACAACAAAATCTCACAAACAAACATCACAACCAACTCTACCACACTTCTCCAAAGCATCTCAAAAGACGCATCTTTTCACAACACAAATCAAAAACAACATCTACAACAAAACGATGCATCTCAGAGGCAACTGTCACACACGGACCGGTTGTGAAATATTCACCAGTCGCGTTTGACGGAGAATCGGTCAAGAAGGGCGAAAGGGCGAGCACCGGGGGTGAAGGTTCAAAGGTATAGGAAGATGCGCGGATAGGTGTAGCAAGTACTCCGCGGGCTAAAAAGGATTTTAACGCCGAAGGTTTTGGTCGATGAGGGGGTGATTGGTGAGTTGAGTTGAGACTGAGTCAGTTGAGTGGTTGAGGAACACGCGGTCGTCGACAAGGAACGACGACATTGGAGAAGACGATGGAGAGGGAGGATCAAGTTGATGCAGCTGGTGTGGTGGGTCGGGAAGAGAGCTTGGAATTCGAGTTGGAGCGGGCAGAAATGAAGTCCCAGCGAGTACACAGAGGGTGCAGTACCTCTCGGGTCGTCGGATCTCGATCATCCGTCCGAGCAATACTAAAGGCTTCGGGGTTTTCTTCTTCTGTTGTGAAAGTTGTGGAGCTTGTCCTACTCAAGTAGATGATTAAGTGCAGTACATGTAATTAATAAAAGACCGCTGTAGGTTTTGCTCGTGTTTTTCACAATTTCCTCCATCTCATGTGCTTGCTGCTGCTGTGTGAATAAATGTCCCCATTTGTGATGTTAGTGCTCGTTGCCATCCCTCTCCATGATGCCATAATTGCGGTTCGAATTAGCTGGCTAATATAGAGCGATAAAAACGACTCGGTCCGACGGGCTGGCGTATAACTCGACAATCGCAACGGAACAGCTGCTAAGCGCGATCTTTGTGCAGGCTCTTGAGTTAAATCCTGGATTCTGGCGCGAAAATTAGTACATCGACATCGCGATCGACCGTTATCGCGTGCAGAAGAGTTGTGCGTTATGTTGTGGTTAAAAACATAATCCCGTAGTGTTCCGGTCGTGATTACTGAAGTTGACAGATTTGCTCTGTTTCGTGGCGGGCGCCGCATTGACTGAAGGCGGATCGCGCCGCAGACGGACGGGAAAATAACAACACAAGTATTTACAAGAGGACAGAGTGTCGGAGCTCACCCGATATCAGATAAGACAATCTGAACTTACACTTAACAGACAAGCGATCAGACAAACGAGGAATGAGAAAGCAGAAGATCGAGACATTCTAGGTGATTGACAAAGCCTGGATCGCCGATGGATACCGTGAAACCAGGCTTCGTGGGGAAAGATGAGGGAATGGGTGTCTAAGGCGTTAATGCGGAGGTTCAATGAGTGCAAGTGATATTTAGTAGAGGCGAAAATAGAGAGGGGCGTGATGGTGGACAGAATGGGCTTAAAGTTGAAAGAGTTCAGGAAAGAGTACACATGAATGGAATGACAATGTGGTGAGTGTCGAGAAAGACATAGGAAGCGAAGTCACAGCAGGCGAAGGACAATCACAAGAGTTACTGGTAGTCGTAAAAACACACGATACGAAATTTCTCCTCTATGTCACTCATTCCCTTGAACGCAGACAATCACACAGCAAAGACCAACCGTCCTTTCAGGACTGATTGTACCTATCAACAATTAATCCTAACCGACACATTCTCCTCGTAATCCAAACAGTTTGCATCGCATATCACTCCCCTTATTGGACATATGTGAATCCGCGAATCTTTCCATTGTTTCCAGAATGTGACTGTCGCTGTAAATGATGCGATGAGGCGGTTATGTCGTGCATAAAGGTCTACTCGTAAGGAACTGTTGTGTGAGTCTCTTAATACATTTAAACACTTCTTAAAACGCCCCTGTCTCCATGTTTGGTTTGTAATTATTTTTTATTATTTACACTTTATCCTGATGTTGATGGTCAAGGGTCGAAGGCGGTACACAAATTTGAGATCAGACACCGTCTGTTGTTATAATAATATATTATAAACAATAAACTCGTTAACTGAAGAATTGAGGTTGTTGGTTCACCTTCGACGAGGGAACGAAATAGTACGACTCGGACTCGACTCATTTCACAACAGGCTGAAACACAACAAATCCGTGAAATAAAGAACTTCAGAAGAAACAATATGTCGTCCGGATGAACGTCACGTACCGGTCCCGGCTCTTTCTCGGGTGACGACCTTGACTCGCTGTGTGAGGGCGGACCATCGGATGACCGTGTTTCCATCCATCTCGAGTCGTACGTGGATCCGGGTGTTTAGCTTTGGATTCAAAAATCCGTCATCATCGCGCATCGTCTCATCGAGGACACGACACGTACGAGAGCTGAATATTCCGGATAAATATAACACGTGATACGAATATCCGTCGCGGTTTCACGGCAATTGCGCGCCCAGTCAAGTGACGAGAAACAAGAGAAAGAAATTAATTGATCTGTACACGAGAAAAACAACGGTTAAACTCTGAATAAATGAGATTAAAGGAACGCCAGTGACTTATACTTAATCTGCACGTAAGAAAAGGAAACAAAAAACATACTATTGGATCCTGTCATTGATATGACTTTTGACTCTCCGTGTAGTCGCTGTTGGCGGTATGTATAATACGCAATGTGGTTTTTTATTTGTGGAAATATTCTAGGCGTGCACATGAGGAAAGAACAAAGAAAACATCCTGAAAATGTGAATCGTGTCGGTAGCTACCATTTGGCACGTTTTTTTTTTGTTTGGTTTTTTTTTGTTTCCGCTTTGTCATGGGGCATAATGCATGAGCCAGGAGATCAATGACGGAAGTGTTTTATTATTTAATTCATTATTTTTTCCCAAAGTTATTTATATATTCGAGTGATTTTTTTAATGACAGGAAGTTATTTTGTATTACATACGGAGTGATTTTTGAAACTTTCCGACTTTAATTTTTTAATTTTGAGCAGAATGATCGTTTATTTATTTATTTATTCATTTATTTTTCCCAAAGTAATTTAATAAAGAATATCTCCCGCATATCAAAATATGTTTTAATCGTGATATAATTATTAGTTCGCCTGTTAACCGAATGCTCGGGAAGTAAGGAATTTCGTCAAAATCATCAAGTGTGGCGCTTACGTGTACACGTATAGAGGAAGATATACAGTTTTGAACAAGTTTTTCTGTAAGTCAGAAGGAAATTGGAAGAATTGTACGTCGTCTAGGCTTGCCTATTCTATTTTACAACTCAAAGCCAAAAACAGAAATCAAAGATGATAATTGAGATCAGCGTGGCTGTGGAAATACAAACGTCGTTATTAATTCATACTTCCGTACCAAGAAGATGCTTTGTTATGCCTGAGTCTGGAATCTCATATTTTACATTTGCTACTAGACGTGGATCTGTAACAGATAGACAGAGAGATAAACATGTTTCCCACACGTTTAATTTCAATTAATAGAATCACACAATCGTGTAAACGGACGCGTTAATTATTCTGTTAACTGTTTTCTCTGTTAAATTCGCGTTAACGTGCGTCTATTTATTTACACAACATGAGGACTCTCTTTAATGTCTTTAGAGCGGATGTGGAAAGATAGAACGGAAAAATAGTGGGGATGGGTAGAAGATGGTTCTTGCTTGAATGGGAAAATAATAGGAAGTAAAGAAGAGGGGATGATTAATGGAAAAGAAGAGAAGAAGTATTAATTTTGGAATACAACAGTGAAATACACAGTGTGAAAAATTCCTTTTTTATTCTCCTCCCCCATTTCTCTTCCCCTCTCCC
>JAXMNL010000128.1:53974-71611 GCA_035128595.1 Eptatretus atami | reverse complement strand
TGCACGGGCCCCATTTACAGGCCGGTGTTGTCGCTGCCAACAGGAACAGTTCTGCAGCTGCAAAACTGTTGTTTGAATCCTGGCGCCACATGAAATGCAACAGGGGGGGGGGGGCGCAAAGCAAAACTGAACGGGCTGCGGAACCGGTGGCAGTGGGCATCGGCATGGCAAGGAGAGCAGGACAAAACCACAGCGCGAACAAGGCCGTTGCAGGCCGAACACAGCCGTCAGATTGAACTGGCCGCATCAGGCCGTTGAATAAACACAGCCAGAAACGAATCCGGCCGGCACTGCAGTAACTACAGTCTGCTGAGACGATCCGGCCGGCACAGGCCTTGCAGCAAAAATCAGCCAGCCTATGAAGTTGGCCGGAAAACACAGGCCTTGAACAACACAGCCAGCGACTGAATGGCCCGGCCTCTCTTGCGTGCAGTGCAGGCTTGGTGAGGGAGTGGGTGGGCTGGCCACAACAGAAGGCGGCTCGGACTACCTACCTGTCTCCTTCCAACCTATCGCGATTTGCTGTCACTGTCCATTACCCAGTCCTTAAATCGTCACAACCCAATTAGCCGCACCCAACCTTATTTTTTTTGTTGTTTATATTTTCATCTTCCGGCACTATAAATCGTCCCCTAACAACCCTTTACTGCTTTGTTCGGCTACCCCACGATCTGTCCCCAACATAACACAACCCTACGTTCCCTCCAGAGGGAAGGAGGGAGAGCTAGCATCCTGTGTCGAGGGCCCACCAGCAACGAAGCCTCAGGATGGATCCCCAAGACTTCAGCGATCTAACCAAAAGTGGGTCAGCGGCCCACAACGAGAGCGAAGGGATTGATGGTGCGGAGTGGATAGATCTCCTAACCTACACCACCTAACCTTACAACTACCCGGGCTTTCCACAGCGTCCTCTCACTAAATATTATTCTAAAAACCCATTCCCCAGTCCCTGTGTTGGTGTTCCCACATTCGGCCTCGCCTCATATATTCTGTGCCGCTTGCCCAGGTTTCGTGGCGTGACGCGTGCTCCCCATTGACATGGCGGCGAACATCGCCGTAATCCCGCTACAAATAGCACCACCCGGGCACTAACACTGCTCCGACTATACCAGCTCCAAACACCGGGAGTGCCCACTCGCATGGCGACTCCCTGAACGCTCAACGTGGTGCAGGCTGGCTCCCCGGGCCCCTTTCCGAGGCCTACCGTGACGACCTAAGCCCACCCCTGCGGCTTAATGGCGCCCCCGCCCCGCAGCCAAGCGGCGCACATCCGTGCCCACTACGCTAATCCCGGCCCCCCATGGCCTTGGCCTACCCACGGCCCAGCACCAGCCGTGCCCGGTACCCACCCTCCCCAGCGATATTCACCTGTTCTGCGAGCCACCTGCCCAGCCCGTCAACACAGGGCTCCTGACCCCAAAACAGTTCGAACCTCCCTCGTCCACACACACACTACAACATTTTGTTCATTATCCACCACTACACGACCCCGGGGTCCCATGCGCAAGCAATTACTCGCTCCCCACAACATCGCACCCATGCAATCGCACCATTGCCCAATTACATCAGGCCTCGCTGGCCTCACTCACTCAACATGTACCTCGACCGCACAACCTTCTCAACTCACATCGCAGGAACTCCTTGCATTTCCTCTCACTAATCCCTATACTAATAACTCCTTCGTGCCCCCCTACGTCCGTCCCATTAAAACCTACATTCAACGTCCTTTTATACCACGCTAGCTAACTACTCCCCCCTCTATCACATCCACAGTCTGTCACTGCTTCAAATCTCCAAAATTAATATTCCCATCCTAAAGCTCACTAGAAACAATCCCGTCTGAACTAATCCCATCTCACAGAAAGCCTCATTGAGGACCTTAACCGCACTCTGCCTCGCATGAACCTGGTCTAAGCTAAGCTCAACCCTTCCCCATAGCTAGTTCCAATCCTGTGCCAGGCAAGGGGGTTCTTCACCCCTACATTCGGGAAATCCTGTCATCGAAAGCCGAGGCTTGCCTTGTTAAACTTTTATTTTTTCGCAATAAACTGCCGCAGCACATCAGCGCGAGCACTCACCGGGCTCCGACGGCAGCTATACACCTCCGTGAACGTCATGCCAGCACGTGTACCTGTCCTCTGGACCACTACGAGTCTTGGCAGGGATCGACCTCCTGCCGGATTCCAACCCCACGTGCAGCAGAGTCCACCTGCTGCGCACTCCCAAAAGCAAACCTCCAACCCAGGGCCCCCACGCGAAAACATGTGCTTCTGCCCGTTGGAGCGTAATCACAGCGCGCGTGGAACCACGCATCCGCACACCTCCCAAATCCGTATCCTAGCTAACTTTTGGTCGTCCGTGGATCGCAAGTCCACCGCTGGACGTTTCCGACCGGCCTACTCCCAAGCGAGCACATGGCGGCCTTATATCGTGCGTTGCACAGCACTGGACCTCGAGCACCGAGCCAGGCGCCGGCTGGTCCCCTTACAACTACGCCGCCCTATTCGCCTGTTCCTCTGTCGCCGCTCTCCGTACCCATCCAGCCCACGCACAACACTGCGGTTCGATGCGTCACAGGCTCCACTCACACAACGCACACTGGAACACGGCTGTGCGTCTCCCGCATGCCGACACGTCATATCACTACACAGTACAGACAACTACACCACCACTGCTCTCTCACACGACCTTCACCTCACACCCAACCTTTCACTGTGCACAGGGTCGTCACTCACACCAAGCGTGCCCGGAAAAAGCATAGCATCTCCGCACACTCGCAAACACACACCCCGCCACAAACGCACACTGGGGATTCGTGTCTCACAAGGGTTCCCGGGGCTCTATACACCCCCAAGCTGCAACGTGCACTATCCACTTGACGTGAGATCGTTTTCCGCCCTTCACCGCGCTGAGCACGACGAGACACTGGTCGTTGATTCGCCTCAAGGGGGCTCCCCCTCGTTCTGAGAGCGCCATCCGCTGCCACCGGGTCACACACAGTCACAAAGCTCACCCCATTAAGCTCTATACCTCTGTGTGTGTGTGTCTGTTCTCTTTACCCGATCATTATCGTGCCAGTCTTCCTCATTTTTCTGATCTCTTTGGCATGCTTATACATTATGTTAGTTTCTGTTTCTTTCTGGAGTTTTCCATCTCTCTGGACTTCAAGTTTTACTCTCTCCTTCGTTCATTAATTTCAAACTCGTATTGTTTTTGTTCCTATCCCACCTCCTGCATCTCTCATTTTCCAATCTCATCGTTTCTCTCAATTGCCATTTTCCTTCTGTTTTCATTCGCTGTTCCTCTCCTCATTACTTCTTGCTTCTCTCTGTCCTTCTTTCCAAGTTTCATGGTTGCGCTTCATTGGTTATCTCCTTCTTGTGTGTTCAGTTGCTGCTTGTCCTCATTACCTCCTTATGTTTCTCTCGCTCTTCTTCTGCAGTTTCATGTTTTCTTCATGTGGTTAATTTTCCCTTCTTGTGTTCATTCGCTGTTCTCTTGTCCTACTCTTCATCCAGCCGTTGCTTTTCTTTCAATTGGCCAAACCTCGGGTTCATGTTTCCTTTGTTTCTATCCAATTGTTCCTCTAACGTTCGCTCCTCTCTCATCGTCGTTGTGCTTCAATCTCTGATTTCTCCTCCTGCTTCATGTTGCTCTTCAACTTCTTCCGTATTCAGACCATATTTTTTCTTTTCGTTTGGTCGTTCAATTAAAATTCTATATCTTCTAGTTTTTTTCCAACTGTCTTTCTTGTTCTCGGTTCTGCAATCTCATTATTTCCTTTCAATGATCAGATTTTCTTCTTCCTGTTCATTCTTGTCTCTTCTTGTTATTTCTTATTTCAAGCTCCAAATGCTTTCTTGTCCTCATTCTGTACATCTCGTATGTTCCTTCAACATGACAGATTTCTTTCTGTCCATTCTTTTATTCTTTTCTTCATACTCTTTCCTTTGCATCTATTTCTTTTTATCGGCTTCTGCTTCCAGCTTGTTCGATCGTACGTGTTCTTACGTTTCATTCTCCCGTTCTCGTTCTTTCTTCTCACATCCTCACTCGTTTTGTAAACTCAGAAGCTTTCTTTTCAATTCTTTCCATCGTCCCACCCTCTCGACCTTCTTTGGCTTCTAACTGTTTATTCCGCGCCCTTGTGTTTGCTATCCGTCTCCAGTTCCTCTTCTCCGTTTTTACTCCCGTCCCAGCTTAATCAACTCTCTTTCGTCATGCTGAAGTCTTTCTCACACTTCATTATTTTTTTCCTTCGTCTGCACGTCTCCGCACCCCCAAATTAATTTTTCCCTCTCGGTCCACCGTCGACTTTTCGTCACCTCACGCTCTCGCCCAACCGTCTCCCGAATATTGCTCCTCACCCCTTCACCGCGGCCTGACAACCGTTGCACCCCTCCAGCTCGTTTCCACCATCCGTGGCGTTGCCATAGCACATCCGTTGTGCCTCATGCCCCCTGCAGGCTTCGGCCCCATGTCTGCGCTCACCTCCGCATTTCTTCCATTTTTGTGTTTGAATCCATTTCGTTCATTCGTGTTTGTTGGTTTCCTATTTTCGTTTTCATTTCTTGTGTTTGTTTCCAATTCCATTTACATTTGTTTGTGTTTGTATCCATCTTTTCGTTCATCCTTTATTTGTCTTTATAAGTTCGCATTCATTTGTTGCGCATTCGCATTCATGTGCAGCATGCCAATAGCTGCCAGTGCTGTGCTGCACTCGGCTGAGCCGATCGCCAGGATCGGGGGGTTGGTGGAGAGGGAGGGAGGTGTTATATCACCGCGGCCGCCGCGCAGCCCATTCGGGCCCTGGTTTCAGTGGGGAAACTGTTCCTGCACACCAATGGTCCTGCTGCCGGGATTCCATCCGAACATCGGATTCTAACCATTAATAACAACATAATACCTTCACTACCCTGGTTACGCCACAATACGGCTCCCGCTCGCCTGAGGACGCATCTATTCCGTAAGGGTATTTAGCTCGCTCGTATTTAGAGGGAATCGAGGTCGCTCGCTACCTGGACCGATTCCCGGAATTTAACTTGGAAAGACGGGAGGATCAATCACACCCTTGACACCAGTGTGCGATCGCGCCCCCGGCGGTGCGTCGCCAGCGCTGACTCGAACCTTCGCACAGTCGCCCACCGGATCGACAATTCAGTATGGACCCTACGGCACGCCGGAGACCGAATCACGGGTGGGCCTTCGCTCACGCAACGTGCTCAATCGGTCACCCGCGGTGATAGGTTGTTCGCAAACCGACCTACCTAAGTACCCACGCTGATGGAAAACCGTGCGATCGCACCTCGCCGCAGTCACGACAGTTTTACACCGGCTAGCAGGGCGGTCCGTTCGCTATCTTGGAAAGGACCACGGGTATCATGCCTCAGACGGTCTGATATATACGCGCTTATAGGCCGGCACCACTACGAACCCTTCTGGAAGCAGGATGAGGTTCAATTAAGAAGACGAAGCGAAACGGCATCAGTGCAACGACAGAATCAATATATTCCAGCACATGTTTACGATAGCACACCTATAGACCTAACGAATACAGCATCTAGTTAATGCACATATAAGTCGCACATTCTAATAACGAAAGAACATATAGAGAGCTACACCCGATACCCACTACGACACGGCAACACTATACACATTTCGACCACAGACACGGCGCCACAACACCTCACACCGAAGCAAACAAAAGACCCTCCACCACAGGCAGTGAACAGCTGGCCTGGCTATCCAGCGTCGGAACCTGGATACCGGCCAGGCCACTGAGACCGAGGGCCTACCCGCGCCCGTCGGACCCAAAATGCGCTGCACGCGCCGGTTCCGTGGGCACCTGCTGTAGTGGAACGGGGCCCCCTTTGCGGACTCCATCTCAGCGCCGGGAAAATTGGTGAGCTTCTGGGAGGATATGCGGCCTGCTGAATCCCGCGCGCGCAGATCACACGCGCCGCGCGCCGACTCCTGCCCCCGACCCGAGCCCCGGTTCCTCATCCGATCCCCGCAGCCGCGGCTCCGTAGCCGTGTCGCCTCCCGTAGCCTTCGCCTCCAAACTCATTCTGCCCCACTTTGCCACATTCGCCTTGCGCTCGTCCTTATCGGCCTCACGACCCACCAATGCAAATTCCGATCAAACGACCTCAGGCGAGCCAACCCGCACGATGGACGGAAAAAAGAGGCGGAATCTTCCTATCCCAATTTTAGCATATCCTGATTCCCTATGGTTCTGGAGGCGGGGCCAAGCCGCCCCGCCCTTCCAATGAATGGATCAAAAATGTGGCTGACCACCTGATCCGAAGCCACTCGGAAAAACCGCATCTAAGCACAGCGCTCGCTGTGTTCGCTGAAATAGCCCGACGCCTCGGGCCCACAGGTGGTGCGGCGAAAGGCGTAGGAGAGAGGTGATAGGTGGTGCAGGTTTCGGCGTGCCGATGGCATGATGCCGGGAATGGCGGTGATGTGAGTTTGCGGGAGCGAGGGTGAAGGGTAGTCGTGTGCGCTGCTTGTTGTTGGCTGAGAGTGGAGCGTGGTGTTCAATAATAAAGAAGTAGAACAAGAAACGATCTACTCAAACGGATCGCGCCCGAATGAATCACATTTAAATCCTCGTAAACAGTGGTTTGCGGGCTAACTACACATGTACTTAAAATGACTCCCTACGGACCGAATGTGGTTGCCGAATTTCCAACAGACCGTAACAATAATACAATACATATATGTCCCGGGTATCGGCTGCGAGCACGACCCACGCCTGCTGAGCATAGGGTTGACCCTACTGAACACCCGAATCTAGATCGACCTCGAAAACTCCGAGGGACGGTCCCCTTAGCAGACCGCGAAACGACAATAATCCACACGTGGGACAGTATTCCAAACTTCAAAAACCTAGAGACCCACGTGCGAGCTAACCGAGTATCACAACCTCCCGACGGACTCGAGCGGTACAGTCGTTTCCGTGCTCGACCCCTGCGCACCCGAGCGGATGGTTACCGAGTCCCGTCGTTCCAACTACATTACAGAGCAACCGCCTTTGAATCACCCAACACGCAACCGTGTTAACCAATGAAATGAACACAAAAAACAAGCTGATACATTTAACCGCCATGGATATATTAACAACACAGGTGGGGAAGAACACAAAGGAGCAAGTAAACGTGAAAAAGCAAGGCACAATAAGTACAGCGAAATCACTCTATCCAATCCACTTAAGCTACGCTAACGGCTTCGCCTTTATACCCAACGCAGGGGAGGAACCCAAAAGCAACGTGACCGCGATCCCTGCTTCCTATGGGCCACAGCTCCCGGAATGCCCGACCAGCCCGGCCGAAACCCACACCTGCCCGGCAGCCAGAGTTCTGCCAACAATGGGCATCCCCGAGCCCAGCACCCGCTGAACGTCTCCTTTGCAGCTAGCCAACGCACTTCCCCATGTCCCAACGGCCCCCATTACCAAAGCCACAGAGCCCAGACCAAACTCCCTCGATCGCCCTTCTGCGACCTCTCCCGTCCCCTATCTTGCGTGGTCTGACGATCAAGTTTATCAATCCCCACGTGCCACCGGCTACGTCCCGTAGCATCCGGTCGAGCTATAACCTGTTTCTTCATCGCCGTTTGAGGACATATCCTGTTGCAGGACTCTTCAAATGGAGGGGGTGAATGTGGAACGCAACACAGGACGAGGGTGTGGGAATTTTTGCCGTGCGCGAGAGGCATGGTCGAAGGGTGAGTTTGTGAAGCGAAGGTGCGAAAAAGGTGAGAGCCTGGTTGAATGGGCGTACACACTTGAACGACTAAGTCATCGATCCGGCACAGCTTGTAGTTTGTAGTGAGAAGTGTAAGTGATCAAGCCACGTAGCATCGGTTGCTTACATCAATTGAACATGAATTGTCGGGCACTTGCGATGCTTGTTTTGTACCATGGCGAAAAGGAAAGGGTAGTAGGAACAGAAAAGATAGTTATCTGGACTAACGCGAAACGCACACAACACACTCCTCCCGTTAACCCACGAACATGAACTATCCAACTACACCAACCCACATGATTACCTCCTGGACAAACTGTAATGTTGGGTGCCATGGCAGAGGCACATTGTGCAGCATACAATGATACACACACATACCTAGCGAAGTACCCATGCGTGCACGGGAGGGGTTAGACGCCCGTCTTGAAGGAAATGGAAAAAAAATCCCTGCAGCGACCCAACGGAAGAAGGTGGCTAAGTTTCTAGCATGTCACAAGTCAAGCCGCAAATGCGGTGGAAACCCTTGCCTATTCCTCATTCGCTTAAACTCAATCCTATATATTCCTAAACGCATCATTCCAATCACAGAGTAAATCACCATAATTAAGAAATACAAACACGTTAGTAACGAATAGAATGCCGTTCCATGAAAGCAATACAACGACACAACTGCGGCGAGAAGGCGACACAAAATTAGCCCTTGGATCGAAAATAAAACATTAAAAGGCATTTAGAAATGTTGAAATCTCTCCCACCCAACCTCGAAGGAAAATCGGTCGTTCATGGAACTCAAAAATCAAATCGTTAGATATAAACAAACCCCAGCGAATTTCTGCGAACCCAATGAAGCTTACGTGGATCGCGGAGCAGCTCGAACGGATCAAAGCAAAAGAATCCATTGAGAAATTTAAACCGCCCACCCACCTAAGGACATCCGTGGGACCCTCCAAAACTCGAAGAGAGTTCGCAGTCAGATGGACGGAAACCTCGCTAAATACGATAACTACGTTGGAAACACGATATATACAACACGATCATAGTGCATGTGCAACGCAACTGTTATAAGCGTGTGCACCTGCTGCTACTCACCGCGGCAATCTCCACTCGGAAATCTCGTGCTGCCACAGCCGTCCCATGGAGTGAGATCCCCAGTCTGCACGGCAGGACACACCAATCGCAGTCGATCGTGCAACATGCCGCCATGTCCAGCCCTTGGCTCACCAAAGCCACCACAGCTGCAGGCGAGGCCCGAGCATTGCAAATACATGTCGATGGTGTGACAACAGGCGTCAGTCGCGGTCTGTGTTACGAAAGCTGCCGCTTGGCGTGGTATTCCATCCGAGCAACAGATGTTTTCTCGGCGCCGTTTCGTCCCCATCAGTCCCTGACGAGAGAAAGGCGGAAAGGCACCGCCTCTCCCACTCGACATCGAGTTCTGGTGTGTGTGTGTGTGTGCCTGTGTGTGTGGTGATTAACTTTCCATTAGTCAGATTAATTCATGGGAAAGCAATCAACATACTACTGACATAGTACATTGGATGCAGGATGGATGCGGAACACCATGATAATTCAAGCTATCGGGTCTGAGCTTCGAGGGTTCGTGGAGACAAAAAAGTGTCGAGGTGAAAGTGTCGGCTGAGGAGAAAACAGGGATACACAAAGAATCAGATCGACATTCAAGGCCATGGGAGGCGCATCGCCAGGTGTCAAATGGAGGCAGAACTGTCACCGCAGAAAGTGGGACACAGCTGAAGCGCACGTCACACTTCCCCAGACTGACCTACCACATTCAAAGAAAAGCTGTCGATCTTTCTTTCGTTAATTTATTTGCAGCTGTGCTCGTGGCTGCATCATTTTTTGGGGGTGCACTGTGCCTGATGCAAGCCACCCTGTTACCTAGCATCGTACTGCGCATTTGCCCGACCTTGAAAGGGACAGCTGACAACCCACCTGGTTAACAACATGTGGTTTACCTCCAGACTAAACTAAGCCCAGCCACCTTACACTTGAGCCAAATACAGCTGATGTCGGAGGTGTCAAAAATTCTTGACACATCAACTGTTAATTAGTTTTTCATGACCATTTCCTACATCTTGACACATTGAAAAGTTTTTAGAACTCGTTCTGAACTTATTAAGAAAAATATGCCATGATGGAGAATTGTATTATTGCCCAGAAATAATCTTGTGGATGTATGTAAAGACGAGCTTGCAATTAGTGTGTGTGACAACCACTAGTAATGTGCCACTTAAACGTCATAACCGAAGAGGATCATGGTGAATCGCCCTGCCCGGTGAAACACCAGATAGTTAAAACTCGGTCAGCATTAACCCAGTTAGAAGCTTGGGAGCCATGGCGTACGCGCGGCCGATCCTGACACCTCTATAATAGATCTCTGTGTTTTGTATCAATTTTTTTCAGTTTAATTAGCATATGACAGGGTAATTTAGTGAAATCTTAAAACTTACCACTATGAAGTGAGCTTCTCAAAGGAGATCAGATAGATTTACTCTCTTCCATTAATATTCAATACTCAAAATCTTTTACCTTTTTTTGTTCCTAAAAGTCTTTATTTTATGTATTGATAATATTCCACACCCATACCTTTAACCATAATTAGTTAACACTGCACGATCAATTTTAATCCCAAAACACCCACATCGCGGAACATGGCTTATTGCTCTCCAAACCATGCATTCTCTAACTGACAGCATGTCTTATTTCTGCAAGTTCAAATGTGGCCAGAACATGACAGAAAGAAATGAAAGAAAAGAGAAGCCATGTGTCAAGGAGCTTCCAAACAAAAGAAGTTGACTAAGGCAGAATTCAATGAGGAATCACTGAAATCAGGAGCCACAAAAGAGCACTGCTGAGAGAATAAACAAAAAGAATTTTCAAGATAGAAACACATGTAAGAAAGTTAGGCAATAGATGTTGAAAGAGAGGGAAGGAGACACAATTCAAAGAAATATGCATAAAAGAGCAAGAAGGTAAAAGCATGAAGACGAAAAGCCTTAGAGCAAAGAAACAAATGCGAGAAAAGCAGCAAGTGGAGTGGTGGTAGTAGACAAGAGCAACTACAACAGAGAAATAAAAGAAAAGAGTGCAGACGCAAAGGCAAATCACTGGAACAATAAGAAGAAAAAGATGACATATATCAAAACGAAGTTCTAAGGAAGAATAGAAGAGAAGAAGAGAGAAGAAAGCAGAGAAACAAAAGGTGACCAGAAAAAACAAAAGCACGTCGCACACGAAAGGAAAAGAAAACCAAAGAAAAAAAGCACAAAAAAAGAAGGAAGCAAGAAGAAGAGAAGAAACAGAAGGGGAGGAAATGAAAAGAAAAACAGAAAACAAAAAAAGATAGAGAAAACAAAAGATAGGAGATCGCCATGCAGAAAGAGGATGAGAAGAATCAAAAACAAAAGAAGAGCCAATGGGATCCGAACACAAAAATCATTGAGCAATTTGGGAACCGATAGCGGACAACAAAAAGTTCATGTCAAGGAAAAGAAAAAAGGTCTCACTGGATAGAAAAAAGATCTTCATTAGACAAAAAGAAGCGCTCAGAGACAAAGAAGAAAGCCTCTTCATGAGCGAAAGAAGAAAGCGTCTCATAGGACAAAGAAAAACGCTCATTGAGGACAAAGAGAAACGCTCCAGAACAAAGAAGAAAGCGGCTCCATTAGAACAAAGAAAGAAAGCGCTTCATATGAGGACAGAGAAAAGCGTCTCATTGAACAAAGAGAAAGCGCTTCATGAGGAACAAAGAAGAAAGCGCTTCCATGGGCGAAAGAAGAAAGCATCTCATAGAGACAAAAAAGAGCTCATGGGATAAAGAAAGAAAAGCGTCTCAATTGAGGACAAAAAAGAAAGCTCTCATTGAAGGATCAAAAAAGAAGTAGTCTCATGAAGGACAAAGAAGAAAGCCCATGAGGAAAAAGAAAAAGCGTCTCATTCAGGCAGCAAAGAAAAAGCCATCTCATGAGACCAAGACGAAGTCTTCAAGACAAAAGAAAAAGCGTCTCATTGAGGACAAAGAAAAAAGCGTCTCATGAGGACAAAGAAAAAAGCGTCTTCATTGAGACAGAAGAAAAAAGCGTCTTCATGAGGCGAAAGAAAAAGCCTTCATTGAGGCGAAAGAAGAAAGCGCTCAGAGGACAAAGAAGAAAGCGCTCCAGAGGACAAAGAAGAAACGTCTTCATTGAGACAAAAGAAGAAAGCGTCTCCTAGAGGACAAAGAAAAAGCGTCTCAGAGGAACAAAGAAAAGCGCTTCATCGAGCAAGAGAAAGCGCTTCAGAGGACAAAGAAGAAAGCGCTCAATTGACAAAGAAGAAAGCGTCTTCATAGGACAAAACAAAAAGTTTTGAACAAGAAAACAAAATGTCAAAAGAAGCTGTAAACGCACGACACAAATAACGGATCAGAAGCCATGAGGTGGAGAATGAAAGAGAAGCAACGGCAAGCAGCAAAAACACACGGAAAGAAAAGCAAGGCCTCACCAAAAAACAAAGAAGAACAGAGCAAGCACAAGAAAATGCTTGTGACAGAACCCCAAGTGCACCATACAATCAGCACAACAGATATCTCTACGGATGACCTGCTGCAGCAGCCACAACAAAACACAGTAGGATGTGAGCTTCCACCAGGAACGAAAAGTCTCAGTATACTGCCACACGCCACAACAAACACATAGACAGTGAGTGTTCCTACCCAGAACAGAACTCATGTTGACCGCTGCAGCAGCAACAACAAAACACCAATTGAATTGGGTCCCACTAGGAAAGAAGCTCACGGAGACTGGCGCAGCAGCAACACCAAACACAGTACGATGCTTGAGTGTTCCACCAGGAACAAGAGCCACGTGAGCCGCATGCAAAAGTCAGCAAGTGTTGAGTCCACCAATGTCCAAAACAGGTAAGACACTCTCTGTAACCCTGGAAAATGGGTGAACATACGGGGTCAACACAACGACAGCCACCCTCAAAACGAGACATTAAGTAAAGACAAGCAATCATGCACCACATTGCCGTTAATTTTCCTCAAAGAAAAATATCCTTCCATTGTGGAATGCAATATAAGGCGGAAAGAAACTTAAAGGTATGTAAAAATACAATGCAGAACAATCATGCTGTGAGAGAAAAAACAAGAACGTAACTCCCTCTGCTTGAAATCACCAAATTCACCTTTTCATTGATACCCGCCATCGCTCGCATTCCCGTCTTCCTGAACGAGTTACAAACTGAAAGACAACAATGCATAACTACATTTCTCTTTCAAAAGGCCTCAGAGAACTTGCAGATTCCCCCTGCCCTCCCACTGAAGCCATACACGGTGGAACGTAAGTTTCCAAACACTACCTACAGAAACAAATAAATTCCAAACTGTCAAATTACACATGTCTTTAACGCTGCAACCGGGTACTTTTTTTTGTCGTCAGAAGAGAAACAGATAATGCTGCACCAGAGCCAGACCACACCAAACAAATCTTCGATGGTGAAGTCCCGACAGACTATTGAAGTATCCATATAGAAGCATTGGTACACTGATATCATAAAAAATGTTGGAACCAAATTTCCACAATCCCACTTGGAATCAACTGGGGGACTCAACTGACCTTCCATGAATTCATCAGGTCAGGAGAGGAGAGAGAGACAGAGAATACAACAAGATAAAACCATTTCAAGGATTGTGGGAAGGGCAGAAAGAAATGCTTGGTAGAAGACAGTGCGTGATGTATGACATCCTCTGTGAATGTTCCAGAGGAAGAGTCATAGTCAGGCTGGGGAAGAAGAGCAACTTTTGGCAGTGAACCACATCCAATTTAAGTGCGCCAAGAATACGAGAAGTAAATACAAGCCATTCGAGAGGGCCAATCCAATGTTTCAAATAAATCAGCCCCAGAACCTACAGGACTATTAACACTGAAAGGAACTTTATTAATCTGACACACGCTGATCCCAATCAATCTGTCACTCCTTTCAACTTCAAAACTTAATAATGACGTGAAGAGATTTAATAACGAAGCACACTGGCATAGGCCTCCTGACTTCACAACAATTCATCATTGTCACACATGGAGGAAGCTGCGCACCATTGAACCCGTGTTCGCGCCAGCCCCATCATGCTTTACCCGTTCGTACAAACACATCAACAAACCACCTTATTTTCACTTCCTCCTTCCTTTAGCTGCGCCAAAACGCTGGATCAACGTTACAATATTCCAAAACATGCTGACACAATCTTCTCTCTACTCATCAACTCAAAGAACTCATGTAAATCCACTCATTTTCAAAACATATTCAATACACCACTATCAAACTCAACCGAAACCAACAAAAGGATCAAAACACTGCACAAATAATTTATACGTTATACATTAAAAGCTTCCCATGCTGTCCGAAGGGCAGACCTCCATGTTTCTCAACGGTTTTTCATTCACTCCAACATCTAAAACCTCCACCTTCAGCCCCAAAATCCAGAAGCAGAAGAAAGTCCCAATTATCAAGAACAAGATGAAAAGTAAAAACAGCAGCAGACAAATATCCTCCGCCGGCGATCTCACCAACATTGTGGTCTACCTCACGTTGTCCATACATCGTTCGGACACATAGCAAACTAGAAACCTTTGTCCCTGGGAGCGGGACCATCGCCGTAAAATAAAAACACAGGAAAATGCGCTTGTTGAGCAACGCGTGAGCAGAACCTCACAGTCAAAGACCCCGGGGTTTATATGTCACACCACGGCAAAATCAACTTGGTCTTATGTTCTTATCTGTCGAAACGAGTCTTATCTGCCTCTCCCACCTGACGCTCTCGCTCTCCATCATCCCTTCCCCCACTCCTCTCTCTCTCTGCCTTCCACCTCTCTTCCCACCCTCTTGCTCTCCCCTTCATGCCCCCCCTTCCTGCCCCCCCCCTCTTCCCATCTCCATCCCCCTTAAAGTCCGTCTGAAGCAACGGTGCAATAAAATGCCTAAATGCCATCTAAATAAATGGCATGCGAAAAGACAGAAATGGTTACAAGCCAGGTTACACGATTAACGTCCAATAGAATGATATAAAGAGCGTGTAATAGTTCATCTGAGAAAGACCTTGGATTGAAATGAAGAGTGTATATTTGTCATTTCAAACCTACAACACACAAAAATCCAAAAAGGAAGAAATAATAAACTGTGGGAGAAGAGCGTTCGCAAATAAAATATATTTATGTAATAAAACAACAACAGTGCCATAGAATACATAGATGAAGATACAAAAGCAGATTCTTTCATAGAAATAAGAAAAAAACCCCATTTACAAACAGGAAATGGGCGAACTTTTTCCGTCATCATATTGGTCGTCTGCAAAACCGCAATCTCAAAGCCACGGGCGGTCCCGGATCGGTGGGCGGTCCGGATCGATGGGGGCGGTCCTGAGTTCGTCAGGCTCCGGTCGTCACCTCCGCCCTTCGCCGGGCTATAAAACGATCGCGAAGCCATCGCTCGTCTTTTGCCTGCCCTTCACCTGGTCGTGCCCTGCCCTCCTCGCCCTCGCTCCACACTCTCTCACGCTCCCGCGCCGTCACTAGCATCTACACTCAGTGGTTGTGACACGAGCGTCCTATCTGAGACCATGTGAGCATGGCTCCGCGAGCCCCCCGCAAAGGATTTAAAGCAGAGATATCACACCGACACTGAGTGATCGTGCAGCCGATGTGTCCCACGAGTACACTACAACTCACTACCTATGCACGACTGAGGCGAAAATCTTACCGATTGCACATTTCTCTCCCTCTGTCCCACCCTCTACCGTCCCTTTGCCACCACAAAGGACAATCCCACGATCACAAACGAGCCGATGGCACCCACCGACCCCCTAATGCACCACACCACACCTCGCCCACTCCGACACCCTTGAGCCAGTATTTCCTCCTGCCTCCCCAAAGTAATCCTTGGCGTTGCGCGATCCACTCTCCAGTATGTGAGGTCCCGGTTTTCTGTTGACTCTTTGCCTTTTTCCTGCAGAGTCCATTGATCCTGGGCCATGGAATAGTGTAAATTATAAGGTGTTAAGTTGTGTATTGTATATGAGTGCGCCCCCGGCATGTATGTCTAGCGCCGGCAATTTATTTAAGTCGTCTGTATGAGTGGGTTTGTTTAGTTAGTTACTCAGCCCGTAGTTTATTTATTTTGGGACACACGAACAGTCATGAGTCGCAACTAGGGATCCGTAAGGTAAAGCGTATAAGGGAGATACACATGTGGCACAGAAATTGACGACATCGGGACGAGCTTCTGCTAAAAAGGAAGAGAGGAGGTAGTTTACGTGGAATTCGAAACCTACATTCAGGTCCGTAGGTGAGTTTATTTTAAGTATGTGTAGTATAGCCCAAACCCGTTGTTTCGAGGGAATTAAATGTGATTCATCGGGCGCGACGCTTTGAGTACATCGTTTTTTGTTCTTTCTTTATTTTTGCCAAACACGTTCAACCAAAACCACGCATCCAACGGGCACCACTGCAACACGCCACATCAATCTACGATACCTGCTTTCGCACTCGCATTCAACAGGCTCAGTGCTGTTACGATCTCTGCCAGGAGAAATATACACGAGGATGCGCAGGTTTTCCGCTGTTGGCTCCGTTTAAATTCTCCGGATCGTGTGGTGGAAGGGCGGATGCAGGTAGGTCAGAGGATCATGTAAGGAGGGGCCTCTTTTGGGGAATAATTCTCCTGGCACAGAAGCCAAAAACTGACCTCCCCGCACGGCACGGAGCGGGGTGGAGGGAAAGGTGGGGGAACGCTTTGTGAACCTCTCGAAGCGAAGGTGGAGCCGGAAAGGGGCGGGGCGAAGGGCGGAGCCGGGGATAAAAGACGGAACGCCGGCGGCGCAAAGGGTCTTTTCTTTCCTCTCAGTTGAGTTGATTGTTGGTCTTCGTTGATCGATTGGGTTCGCTTGATGAAGTTGTTCTTCGAGATTCTGTCTGCTTGTTTGTCGGGGAAGAGGTCTGCGCTCGCGCTTGGAAGAGCGACTGTGAATCGGAGCACGGACGAGACGCGGCGGCGGGTTTGTGAGGTGGACTGCGCGTCGCGGACTGAAGTGCCGGAGAGGGTTCGCGGCCGAGAGAGAGGTCGGGCCAGGCGCGGCCAGCGATGGTGGGGAGAGGCTCACAGCCAGACAAGGAGTGACTTTTTTTCTTCTTTTTCTTTGGTTTATGTAAGATGTGTGTTGCGCCGTTGTGAAGTTAGAATGTTAAAGTGTTGCGTGTGTAGCGTAGTCGTTGTCGCTTCTGCGTCGTGTGCTCATTTGGTTTTTATTTGATTATAATCATATGTGTGACTGTAATACGTTCCTGAGTGGGATCCGTGGTGTAGAAATAATGTTTTTTGTTGAACTGATTTGCCACGTTTTGTGCGTGCCTTTCTTTAAGTTGACTTCATTGCTTCGAGAAGGGTTCGTAGTGGGCGGTAAAGCCGATAATTACAGTTGATACCGTCGAGGTACGATAACACTGCGGTTATCGTAGCCATGGAACGATGACCGTTAAGCGTTAGTGTCGAGTCGACTGTGGCGTGGTAAACCTCGGTAGTTCGTGGATAATTATGTATAATAGATTTCGGCGATTCCTATTCGGCGGTATAATGCGGACTGGGTTGTGGTGAGGTTAAACCCACCGTGACTACTTTTGGCGATAGTTCAGAGTCAGATGATTGTCGTCGATGGGCGGAGGGCGCATTGACGTCGAGCGCGTTCGCACGCCGGGGCGCGATTCGAAACAGATTTAAATGGAGAAGTAGGTTGCCCAAGTATAGGCATTTTTCTTCGATAATATTGGAGAAGGGGGAACGGAGAGCGGGGGGATGAGGTGGGGGAGAGAGGAGGGAGTAGGGGAGACTGGGGAGAGGG